>JAPMOR010029478.1:0-27861 GCA_026543865.1 Argiope aurantia
GTACTGCTTTTACTGGTATAGAATGTAACTCTTGATACTTGTATTTATTACAAATAAATGTATGCAGAAATTTCATTGGTCATTATCATATCCAAAACATGCAGTAATTTAAGCGATATATATCTTTTAAAACAAATCTATACTTTACATAAAATAAGTCAGCAATTAAAAAAATGCTTCACTTTAAGTGATATAGAATCCAAAATGTCATTACTTTCCTAATTTTAATTCAGACCCCCCCCCCCCCACACACGATCATTCCACAATTGATTTGCTTTATAAGCAGAACAAATGTTTTATTTTTAGGTTGAAATTAGGTTTGATTAGGTTTAGGTTTGAAATTTTCATAGTTTTATATTTAAAGCAATACGTTTTTACTTGAAAAATTTCATAATCAAAGAAAATTTAATTTATTTTGTATTGGAAACAGTTCTAATTAAAATATCATGGAAACATTAGGCCTTTCTTGTTTTCAATCAGTAATATTCAAAAGAACAGATGCCACTGACGTTGTAATCTTTTCAAATTTCTTTGAAAGGAATACAAAACGATTTGTCAGAGTACTCCTTTCTCCATTGTTCTACAACGCTTTAATAACCTCAGCGCAACCTAACCGATTCGCAAAAGTGTTACCTTTACCTTTACCTTTTAAGTAAGTAACCTTACACTTTACCTTTTAAGTATTTCTCATTAGTCTAGTCTAGACAGCAGACTGATCTTTGTATTTCCTTGGAGAGGCACCGGTAGTCGTGCGATTCCCGTTTGAATATGGATTGGAAAGGCTTATTAGCCAAAGATCAAACAGTAAAGAGACAAATCTTCTCAGGGTTCCCTGGTGGGACACTGAACTGGAGAAACAAAGAAAACTGACAAGAGCCTTGCGGCATAGATACCAACGATGTAAAAACACTGAAGAGAGAATGAAGAGAAGACACATTTATAAAAAAGATGAATCAATATACAGAGGAATGTTAAGAAAGAAATGTATTGAATGCTTTGAAAAGTTATGTAGCGAAATAACGAGAATGAACCCTTTCGAGCTACCTTATAAATTAGCGGCAGATAAAATAAAAAGGAAAACAGTTTTTCATGGTGTCAAAAAACAGGATGGAACAAAAACCAAAAATACAAAAGAAACTATTGAAACTATTGTGAGATGCCTTTTCAAAGAGGAACAGTCTCAACAAGAGAGTAAAAAGCAGAAGAAAATGAGGAAAAGTATTGAGTTATATAAAACAAAAGAAAAAGATAAAATATTCACAATTAATGAAATAAGAACAACGATTAATAAAATGGCTAAAAAGAAAACACCTGGATTAGACAACATCCCGATGGAGATGCTTGCTGAAATTAACAGAAAGAATCCACTCATACTTTTAGAGTTATACAACAAGTGCCTAGAATTAGGTGCGTTCCCTAATCAGTGGAAGGTAGCAAAACTGATTTTAATTCCTAAATCTAATAGAGACTTAGAGGATCCTAAATCCTATAGACCAATTTGTTTGCTAACAACAGCAAGTAAAATCTTGGATAAACTGATAACTCAAAGAGTACAGCACTTATTAACGGCACAAAATAGGCTGCATCATGATCAACATGGTTTTAGATATAACCACTCTTGTGAAACAGACCAAGATGCACTATGGAGTAAAATAAAAGCTGCGATGAATCAAAAACTAAAAACAACAGTTATATCTTTGGATGTAGCTGGAGCGGTTGATTCAGTATGGAGGAAAAGCATTTTATATGCCCTTATAAAAATGAATTGCCCGAGCAATCTTTTTGAAGTGATTAAAGATTACTTAAATGAAAGGAAATGTATTTACTAAGATGGAGAGTATTGGGAATTTATAATGGATAGAGGAGTGCCACAGGGCTCATGCAGCGGACCGTTATTCTGGAACTTGGTTATGAAATCTGCATTTAAAATCAATCTTCCAGCGAACTGCTTTATACAGGCGTAAGCCGATGATGTGCTACTAATAATCTCGGGAAGAAGTAAAGATGAACTGGAAATTAAAGGAAAACAAATCATTCATAGACTAGTAAAATGGGGCAAAATACATAAACTTGAGTTTAATGAAAGGAAAACAATTCAAATGCATATTACATTTGGCGAACGTTGAAAATTAACAGATCCACCTAATATAAAAATGGGCAATAACAATATAAATGTGTCAAATCAAATTAAATACTTGGGAGTTACATGGGACAGTAAATTGACATTTACGTAGCATTTAAGTAAGGTCAAGAAAAAAGTGGATGCATTAACATATAAACTAGTGACAGTTGCGGATAAATTTTATGGAAAAAGGAAATACCATCTAAGAAGAATCTATACTGGAGCTATTGAGCCATTTGTTCTTTTCGGGCACGGAGCATGGGGACATAGGCTAAATCTAAAGAAAATCAGAGAAACGTTAAATTCAATCCAACGGCGCCCTCTCATCATTATGTCTGGGGCATATAGAACCATTTCTACAGAAGCCCTTCAAGTGATAACGGGAATTTTGCCAATGGACCTCAGAGCAATAGAAATTTTCACTAAATTTCAAATAAGAACTTCTAGTAATAAAGTTAAAATAGGAAACAAATGCTTCAGCAAAAAAGATTATGAGATGCGTTTTGACAAGTTCGAACAACATCCTGCAGAATGGTTTATTGATGGTTTTCAAATGAAAATCCCAGATATGGATGGAAAAGAAATTTTTACAGATGGTTCAAAAGATGAAAATAATGTAGGAGCTGCAATAGTAGTATACTACTATGGGAAAGAGATCGATAAAAGTCTTGTGAAATTATCGAACCATGCCACAAGTTTCCAGGCAGAAGTGCAAGCTTTAAAGATGGCCATTGAATATTGTGAAAGGGTGGAGGACGAACAGAAGGGCTCAATTTTTTCAGATTCTCTGTCAGTCCTACAAGCCATACAATCATCTCACAATTGTAATAAGGAAATATGGACGATAAAAGAAAAGATAAAAAGTGAAAAAACTAACAAGTGGATAGAGTTGAATTGGGTTAAGGCCCATATTGGGATATATGGTAATGAAAAGGCGGATCAATATGCAAAGTTGGCGGCACAGAAAGAGGGTGTTGATATGGTTGCCCCAAATCAAATGGTGTCTTAAAATGGTAATTAAGAGAAGAAATAAATCTGCAATGGTTTGACAGATGGTATATGTCCAAAAACGGAAGAGTAACTTTCGATTTAATTCCTAATCCAGAAATAAAAATAAGAAGATACCATCCACTGATAATTCAAATTATATCTGGACATGGGAGATTTCCTGCATATTTCCAAAGATTTGGAAGAATGCAGGACACTAAATGCATTTGTGGAGGAAGCGGTACTGTTTACCACTATTTAAAGGAATGTATTGAAATCTCCGAGTTAAGAAAAAATCTGAAAATTATAAATAATGACTTAAGCACAGTACTGATGGTACCAGATAATCTTAAAATTCTGAAGGACATGATGTCAAAAATTGTCAGTTTTTTACTAACTATTTGAGAGTTTGTAGATAAGGAAATAGGACAGTAATTGACCAATTTGTGGCCAATTACCTCGAAGAGAATGACAGTTTGACAAACCGGTCAATGCAAGGATGGACAATGCTAAAGATAGCAGTGGCTACTTGATATTTGCAGGAAACTTCCTTATACTGACTTAAACTATCCTTATTAGTTCAAAAGTACGTCAGTAAAATAAAGACTCGGTTTGGAAATAAAATGCTAAATTATTGCAGATAGCAAGTATGGTAAACGCAAAATGTTCTTTTCTACATAATATTCATAATAAATGAATCATAAATTTCATTCATAATAAATGAATCAAAAGTTTCATTCATAATAAATTCATAATAAATGAATCATAAGTTTCATTCATAATAAATTAATCATAAATCAATGAATTAGAAATTAATCGTACTAAGTGCGTATAATCATGAAATAAAAAAAATATTTTTTTAATGCTATTTAATGTTAAGTTGGTAGTCTCTACTTTAAACTCAAGAATGAATACTTATGTGACAAAAAGTAAAAACATCACGTCATGCCTTTCATGCCTATAACCACGAGGGTCATTCTAAGAGTTTGGATGATATTCTGGCCAACGAATACTGAATACAAGGCTGATCGTTTCAAGTAAATACTCAAGAACAGTGGAAGAGATAGAACCATATATACAAACCGAGAGGAAAAGGATGAGGAATTAGCCCAAATTCATTTAATAACTGAAACAAAATACAAAGCATAATATAGAAAGTAAAGAAAAATCTTTTAAAATAAATACATATAATTTTTAAATAGTATTAAAGGATATTAATAAAAACATTGGAGAAAGAATTTAATGAATTTGATCAATAAAACTGAAATTCTTAAGTTGAATTATATATGAATATCCAGTAAGTACTGATTTTCCCCAATAAATGAATAAAAAAAATCTACAAAATAAAACATTGATAAATATTTTTTTATTATAAATTTTCGAATTGAAAGCTCCCGAAATTGCATGAAAGTAAACAAGTATGAAAATGAATGCAAGATTCTTTTTAATCATAACATTACATTTTTCTTCAAAAATAATTTCGTTTGACTTTTAATGTGAACATTTAATATCCCTGAAATCTTTCACTACATGGCAATGGATACTATATTGTAATTCATATCACGCATAAAAATATTCTTCGCAGTTAATATTTAATGATTTATTATTTTTCTTTACGCAATTTCAATTTTTTTCTCGAGTGGCTACAATTTGGAATTCTACTTTTTATTTTCGATAGTCAAAGTATCATTTGTTGTTGAAGAGTAATTTTTTTTTCTGATCAGAAAAGAATCTTTTATTTTCAAATATGTTTTCAATTCTCCAATTAGCCACCAGTGCAGTTTTTACAAGAATAATTCATCGTGCAATAATTTCCGTAAACAATTTTTTAATTTCCAGTTTCATAATTATTCAAAGAGTTTGTCTATTCGAACATGTACGATTTACCCTATCGGCAAGGTGTCTTTATTGTCTTCCCATAGAACTGTATATTAATATCTATTAAAATAAAACCCAAGGTGGGCCGGATAACTTGAGTAGTAGGGTGTTGGATTCGCATCCCTTGGGTTGTGAGCTCGAACCCCGCCTGACGAATGTTCTCCATGTGTATGGTGGCTGGTACACGTATAAATCTGTAGTAGTCACTAAATACTCCAAGTCGAGACAATACCACAAGGGATACTAGATCAGAGGTCATCGTTCTCTTATTTATGTCTAAATTACGATCTGTGGATGAGTGAATGAAACATTTGTATCCTCCTTGTGAAATAGGCTGTGACGCACGAGTAGCTAAGAGGCATTTTTGGCCCTAATTGTCGCTGCTGAAATCAGAGAAGAAAAAAAATCGGCTTAAAATGTCTGTGACAAGTGCCATAAGCAACAACAGGTCCAAAATTAAATGCTGGAGGAATGGGGCAACTTTTTTATGAGAGAGCATGCTAGAAAGTTTTGTGGAAATCACACCTGCAAATTTATTTTGCATTTGAATATTTATTGTATTATTTTTCAATTATATAAGATTTATTTTAGTAAAACAATTGTTATTTATCTCCAAATATAATTTTTGAAAACAGAGTACTAGATTCCTGAAATGAGTATTGAATGCCCGGGCCAATGTAATGCAAACACTGCATAGTTATAGCAAATGCGTACAATGTAGCAAAATTAAAAGCATTTCGCTGTTTGATCACGTTTATCATTTGGCTAATGATCGCTAATGATTAAGTTGCTAATCATTAAGTTGCTTTCGCTAATGATTAAGTTGCATATTTCTGGCATTTTCTTGTTTGCTTTTATTATATGAATGGACACCTTTTAATATGCATAAAAAATAACACTTCTTTTGAAAATATTGCAATTCATGTTATTGTTAATTAATTTTTGTTTAATATTTTAGCACTAAATTTCAAATGGTTCAAACTGATTCAATGTTATAGCTGTTCTTGTTTCCATAAATTAAGAGAAAAAATATCGAAATAGCAGAAAATAATTAAAAAGCCCCCTCTATAGTGAGACTGAATTGAAATATATTAAAAAATGACGAACACGAGCAAAAATAATTTCAAGAAAATGTGTTTAGTTTTATGCACATGCATGGAGCGCACGTTTTATTTTGCTCCGTGTATATTATTTACTATTTTCTATTATCTATTATCAACAGCAAACTTATTCATTGCAGTAAAGAAAACTTGTATTCAAAGCAGAGGGAAAGTGCAGTCTTGGATTTACATTGCATGCTTATATTTACAACGAAACTCTGATCTGATGGAAAAGAAACACATATGAATTAACGGAAAATCTTTAATCCTTAAAAGTCAGGATTTTCCTATCTGCAAGTCATTTGACTGTAAGATGGATGAAGAATAGAATGCCTATGCATCTATCCAAAAGAATTTTTAATCATTCGAATCTACCGTCCACCGTATATAAAATTTTGTTCTTCCATTATGTTACTTAGAATTTTAGACAGCTCCAACTTATGCAATGGAGTATGAATATGCACCAGCATGTTCATGGCTCTCTTAATTCATTCGGTGGCTCTTACAGGCAATAGTAAAAGATAGAGCACTTTTATTCTTCACATCCCTCAGATTCCATGTGACTTCAAAAGTCTTCAATTTCCTGTTTTGTTTGCTTTCAGAATGACAATCAATAAATCTCAGGGGCAATCTCCAAATAGGTCACAGAAAAATAGAAAATTCATGCTTCTTCAATGGATAGATGCATGGTGTATGCCCCGCAGCAGAAACTCCATTTAACCTGCGCGATATAAATTAGAAGTGTCATTTATCCTCAAAATCATCTAAAATAATGATAAATTAGCAATTATCATAAAGGCTAAATGTCTTAAAATATTTAAGCGGTTAAAGAAAATTGTACTTACAAATGCGTCAAAGTTTTGCCCGCTTTTTTCAAGCTTAAGGAATAGTTAAAGACGGCAGAGACCAGACATAATGTCAATATAAAGGTAATTTATATCGAGATATGCCTATATTTTTTTATTCTATAATTAAAAAAATAAGAATTCATTGCTATATGAAATGTGGCAATGTGAAAAATTTAACTTAATATCATTGAAACTAGTAATTTATTTTAGAAACGGTTAATCTTTTAAAATTGTGTATCATTTTTAACGTGACCAATAATATTAAAGCTATTGTTTATATTTCAAAAAAATTTCAATTACGCATTGTTAACGTAAGATGTGACGTCATATATGACGTTTTTTCTTCTAGAAGGTTCTTTTCAATCACTTACGCCGCCATCTTGAAACTTTTTGCGACTTGTGTTGTAAAACTCCACGAACTGTGAGATATCCTTCAATTTATTGGAGAAAAAGTGATATTTTTTATTTTATTAATAATATTGTATTGATTTGTTTGTTTTTAGTATATTGTATAAGTGTATTTTCAGATATAAAAGATGGCTTTGAAGTGGTTACGGAAAAAACTGTAAGTTGTTCAGAATATTTAAAATGTTTCCTAATAGAATGTTTTACGATTATATAAATGTGTATTTCAGAAATAAAAATTTATGACTACTATAACAGAGTTTAATATATTTTATAATTCGAATTCATATATTAATAATTTTTTATTTTATATAGTCATAACGGATGTGTTGCTGTTTCATATTATTATCATATCTTAATACATCCATTTAGATCGCTATAACTTGTTAGATATATTACAAAATGTATATGTTATCGAAAAACAATGAATGTAATGAAAATAAACTTTTTCGCTCTTCTTTCATTTGGTTTTTATTTGGTCATATCCTAGTATACGTTACACGGTTGGCGGGAGTTTGAAAAATGTCGCCAACGCCTAAATGACGCGTTGGTGCTTGTCGCCAAACTGCTGCCAACGCCGAAATGACGTGTTTACGAATGCCGTCACTGAAAATTGTAAATACATAAATATACCATGAAATAAGCATATAAATTAATAAACAAATATTAGTAAACAACTACAGATTGCAAACTTTATCGCTATCCCAAATCTCGCCAATGTCGCCATATCGTCCTCGTAACGGATACTAGGATTAATTCTTTTATTTTATGTTCTGACCGCACTGAAAAAATTGATAAGAGCAAAGAGATTACAGCGCATTTTTATAACGGAAATGATTTATTTAATTGCAAATCAAACTCGTTTTCTTAATTTTCTTATATTATTAGAAAATTTGGCTAGACTTAAAATGATATCGGTTCGCCAAAATTGAGTTTCCTTTGGCGAGTTAGATAATTCTATATAGTTTGCTGTAATTTTTGTGGTCTTCGAAGTAGGCAGTTTGGCGCGTTCTTGGATTGTTTGCATAATTTTTTCATACTTGGCAGGGAAACTTAGAATTAATATCAAATCACAAAGAAAAATTTTATTTTCAAGAAGAAGATCACTATTTGGGTAATAAAATAACTAATTAATGAATCGATAACAGTTTCTTGGCATTTTCATTAAGATATAAATCGCCCATATTTTTTATTTTCAATGAGATTTTAAAATCTGATATGGTAAAGAAATTCATTTAGAGGAGAATTTCCATTTGGTAACTCTTTACGCTTTTGCCAATTCTATATACAGGAGAATATATTCTCAATAAATCACATTATTAATAAATCTGAATAAATCACATTATTAACAAATATATAGAATAAATAAAATCAAAAATGTAAAATTTGTCTGGCGCTTTCTAAAAATTTATTTGACTTTGGCCTATTATTTCAAGTACAATAGTTACGCTTAAAATCTATATTTTCCTGCTCCGCCAAGACTAAAGAAGTTAGCGTATCGCCAATAGTATGCCAAGAATAAGATTGCTGATTATATTATTTATTTTTTGTTTGAAGAAAATTATTACTTCTGAGAAATCATCTCCAGAAACGTCTCAAAACATTAGATCATAATGATCTCAGGGAAAATGATTTGTCATACCCAGCCATAAATTTAACTGCCGACTGAAAAGGAATACTTATTTTATAAATTGTTACTTGTCGGTTTTAACGGCGACCAAAAAGCGTCAAAATTTTTTTCACTGTTTCGGCGCTTTTAACCTCGAAATTGTATTGTATTTCATTAGCACGTTCAAAATTTTTATAATAAATAATAATGCATTTTGATTAAATTTTTATATTTTGGTGAAATGTTTTCTTATTACTTTTTGTTCACAGTTAAAACTGAATTGTACCTATAAATTTCAAAGGGCTAACAAATATTTGCCGATAAAAGATAAGATTACTTTTATCTTAAAATTTAATTTTTAATTCAGGAAACTAACTATGATTAATTTTGTAGAAGTCGTTATGATCTCATTATCAAATATTTAAACTAGAAATTAACTGAATGAAATTTTTGACTTAAATGTATCGGCGATTAATGGAGGAAAAAATATTTTAAATGAATCGGGTCTTTCCTCTAATTAATCAGATCTCTATGAAGTTCCATTTCAAATATCAGTACTTTAATATTAAAAGGAAGAATACAACGTTTTATATTTGAAAGTCAATTTCGACATTTTCAGTTAGCTGCATCCAGGATTTCATGATTAAAGCTTTTGCTAAAATTTGACGATTAACTAATATGATATAGCAGGATTTTGCCATTGACCGAACTAATGGAAAAATATATGCAGTTTTTATCAATGATATTTGCAATCGTCTGATATCGAATTCTTCTACACCAATCTACATATTTAGTAAAAATGTTTAGATTTTTTCTTATAAATGACGATGTCTGTTTAGGAGAATTTTTGCTCCTAAGCAAAATTGGAATTAGTAATATTAAACTGGAAAACGGTACTTTAAAAGTTTCCGGCATGCGAGATGTGCCAAAAAAAATGTCGCCAATACCAGATATTGCCAATGGAGATCTATATTAAAATTGAAGTCTATCGATGTGAGATTGCCGTTTCTATTTTATATCTAAATCTGTTTACATTTCCTTTCATATTTTTTTGAAATTTTCTAGCATTACAGACATTGATGCATTTAAATTATGGTTAGGTTTGGTTATATTAACGTCCCGTTTGAAGCAACACTAGGGCTATTTTTAAATTATGGTTAAATTGGAGAAAAAAGTAATGCCTAGCAACTGAAGTGACCAAATTTTCGTAATCTATCAAGACTGCAACCAATTTAAAGTGATTCAAAAAGTATTTTTGGTTTCAAATGTACTTTAGTAATCCTCTATCATACCCTTAATAATGCCAGTTCACCAAAAGCAAAATTTAAGATAGTTGCTAAGAAGGGAAATTAACAGAACCGCTTTGCTTGATTATTTCGGGCTGCCATTCAAAAATTTATATGGACACGTTCGTGTAGCAGATATCGTAATCAAAACATGTTAGGGCGTTTCGTATTTGAGGAAAATGGATATCTATCCATGATAGGTGTAAGGTGAAACTTATAAAATATTTTCACAGCAAGAATCAACATACACTCGCATTTAAATGTAATACCTATTTTAATCTATACAGTTTATATTGAAATTAAGAGAAAACAGCTAAATTGAGATATAACTAGGTTTTAAATTCATTTGGATGTTTTGGAATTTGACAATTTCAAAAATTTTGTTATTCTGTTGTAAATCGCATGATAATAGTTATTTACTTTTTTGCTTAACTTAACTATTTGCACACCACTCAGTTTAAATATTGCATCACATTTTATAATTAGAACCTTAGTCGGCGCTCGTCACAATTTGCCAAAAGTAAAACTGCACAGGTTCAAGCTTCGAGGATGCTTTTGGTATAGAAGATAAGGCGCTATCGAGCCAAATGTTTGCCATTGAATGTTTATTAACAAAATACTTGTCTTCAAACAAAAGATATATTTAACAAAAGAAGACACTTTTTGATCTGCTTTCACAAGTTTTATAAATTGTTATCTGAATAAAATAAGGTAAACATAAAAGCGTATTGGCGCGTATGCTGTTGGGGAAAGCTGTGCAATCTTTGCAGATTTCGCAGTTTTGCTTTTGAGAAATTGCAAGGGGCGCGGATTAAGATCTAGTTATTTTATATAATGAGGTTTTTATTGTATTAATTAAACTACTGGATGAAAACTAATATTTATTCAAATTAGAAAATAGACATGTTCTTCCAGTCTTACCTTTTAATCTTTTGCCCCCACCCCTTTTGTTATTTATTAAAATTTCATCATTCAAAACAAATTGTAAATATTTAAGAAAAAAGACATATGGTTATATATATTTCCAAATCTTTTTATGCATATATATAAATGTATTTACATAATTTAATGGCATTTTAGAAATGTAAATAAATGTATAAATGTGTTTCGACATAGCTTATCCACGTTTAACTTCATCACCATCTGTTGTAACATATTCTGTCTGTATTTTCGTCTTTTTATAACTGCGAAGTATGCAAGTAAGTAGTAAGTTTTCCTCAAATCATTTGCAGATAATGGTAAGATTCCTAGCTTTGTAATTATATATTTAAATATTTCTTTAATATAATAATGTTATGTTTGGCAATCTAATTATGGTATGCTTTAATGGGGAACATCTACATATTTCAATTTAGAAATATCGATGATAATAGTCGAGAGAGTCTTTATTAAGAATTTCACGACATCTCTTTATATAAAAAAATATGTCATTATTGGATGAAAGTAAATGTTTTCTTTTTAAATCCTTCTGACCGAATATAAAATTCGAAATGACATTTTCAATATATATACATTAAAGCACTAAAAAACTGGCACACCTACCAAATACAGTTTAGAACCTAATAGCAAACAGAAGTGCAAGAAAATGAATTGGCAATAATTCTCCCAATGTCTGATAGTATACTGGACACAATTCACATCATTAATTGAGGTGACCTATGGAAGTCTAACCCGTCAACCATTGGAACCTAAAGAGTCTGTGGATTTGATTATTTTTTTAATGGCGTAAGGACCAATAATGGTGAAGCTGTGCAGAGTCTATGAAAGTCTAACCTAAAGATTAACCCTGCAACCACTTTGTAACAATTCTCTTATTCGATTTGTCAAAATGAGTCGGAATGCACAATATACATGAGTGTAAATGAAGGGACAGAATGTTCACATGCTTATCACTTGTCGGATTCATCTCTTGATATATTTGGGTTCCATATCACAATAAGTGGACTCTCACCGTATCATTCCAGATCTTTCAACAGGTTGCACAATTAATTTTGATATATGAACCCCATAAATACATGTCTCCAGAACCATACACGAGCTGCGCTCAATACAAATGGAAACGAATTCATCCCCCAATACAATGTGTTTCGCATTAACGGCAGTGTAGTAGCGTGTTGGAAGAACCAGGAAAGCCTTATAGTTTTGTGTCATGCAATCAAATTGGCAGGCTTTCGAATTCAAGAACCCGTATCAGTGATGGTCCATTGAAAAGTTCACACACTGACGCGGTTGTTTACTTAGCATTCAAATCCGCGAGAAAATTAGGAAATGCTGCAATTCTAACTCGTTTAAGGATTCTTGTTTGTCATTGATTATCCATTCATGAAGTATTTTCAAGGAGATTCAACACTTTACAGGATATTCAATACTGAAGCAACAGTTGTGCAATTGCCGTATTCAAAAATTGAAATTTCATTACTACCTGGAAGATTCCTTGTCCCATATCCAGTGTGTCGACTTTAACACATCCCTTAAAATCACTTAAATATTGATAATTTTACATTGCAACAGACTGAATCGATGTTACAGCTTTTCCAGATATATCTTGTCTTATATAATAGGCACTTTCGAATACCTCATGTGACTCTTATTTGTTACATAGCAGCTTTATTTGCGTATGCACACACGAACCATTTTTACTGGTTTTTCATAATATTTTAATAGGAAATTCCAATGAAAAATTTAAAATGATATTTTAATCAATAATACATTACAAAGACGGAAGGAACTAACGTAAATATCAACTTCATTTTTCTGAGAACTGCCCTATTTGATTTCTGAAGACATTCTAAAATAGCAGGGGTTTGTATTAATACATGGTGGTAAAAATAATCGTAATAATGCTTTATAATATTCCTGGTGTTTCTGAAATTAATAATGAAAAATATCGCTATTTTCTTGACTAGAAAAGAGCTAGAGGCAACCTTACAATGTAATCGTTTTAAGCCACTTAGATTGAAACAGGAAATAACTATTTAATGACAAATTTTAAATTTTTGAATATATTTCATCTCAACCATCAAATATTGGCAAACACTAACTTAAACTTCCATTAATTTTTCGCATTATTTTCACTCATTTAGTTACATCTTTAGTGCTTTTGTATATTTTAGTATACCTATTCATCTCTATTTACACCATTAGTTGAACGAAACAAGTTTCAGATTTATTTAAAATTACATATCAATTCTTATTATTAACAATTTTCGAAATAACGTAAGATTATAGGGGTAAAATTATCTCCTGACATACTTTAAATTCAATTGCAAACTTTAGTGTTTAGTTTTCTCTTTTATCAAAACACTATTTATTTGTGTCTCAAATTCACTTTATATCCTTTTACTTGTCTCATATATTAATTGTCTGATTTCAAGTTAAAAAGAATATGTTAAATTTTAAATTAGAGCATATTTTTGATCCTAAATTTTACTAAAAGACTCTTTTATTCTACAGAGATAATTTAATTAAAATCTTTTCAGGTAATTGTATTTAATGAAGCTTGCAATTGTTTTCACTAATTCTTCTCCATGAGCTTCCTCTTTAATTCAAATCCAAATAAAAACTTTATTTTCAAAAATCTAATATAAATCTGGTTTCTTGAAGAAACAATCATTTTTCTCAGAGAAATTTGTTTCGAATTTTAATTTCTTTGATTGGTCATGGTTCTGATTTCAAAAATAGATATTAAAATGCCTGGATATAAGGTGGGAAGGCGGACAAAGCTAATATTCTTCTTTAGAATCACTTTCAACTTTTCCAACATGTGTTAGTGGATGATACTGATGCCCTTTTGGCGCTTCTTTTTCTCTTGTGTTTTGCAGGTCCAGCGTGCGGAGGCTGCTGACCCGGAGGGACCGCCAACAGCAGTACAAGCAGCCAAGCTTCGCTGATTTTCCCTCGAATCAGCACCTCATGCGCCAGGTAGGAACTCAATTTTTTTATGATTCATTACATGTCCATTTTATATTTGTAAGTTTTTTGAAATCATAAATATAAAATGTTTCGTTTTAAGGATAGAACAATCTGATAAAACAATATTTTTAATTTAATGAAAAGTAAACACTTACTGAATTTAATTTTAAACACATAAAATTTAAATTAATATTGAAGAATATTATAAGAGAATTCCAAGAAAGCTTGAATATTATAGGAACTGCTATAGTCAACTCCTTTGTGATTTAATGGATAAAACTTTCCCATTTTGAAGTTCTGAAAATTGTTTATTAGTATTAATTTAATTTTCGTAAATGTAGACATAGACATAAAGATATTCATGATTCATTAAAATATGAAGCCCGAAGAGGAACGGGGATTAACGGTAAAAAAAAGGGAAACGAAACCAGCAAAAGCAATAAAGATAGAGTCTTGCAAGGAAATTACTGTTTTTTTTTATGACTGTTGACTAACTGTATTGTTTTTTCTATATTCTTGTTTAAAAAAACAATTTTGAAAGAATTTTTTTCTTATATATTTACTTTATAAATCCAAGACTGATAAATACGTTTTATATTGTTATGCTTAAATAAACATTTATTTCTTAATATCATTTACTTATACTTGGCCATTCAAATGATGATGAGAAGTAATGGGTTCCCACACGAACGTATACTTTGTATATTTGAATGTAAAGTAACTTCACTCTTAATCGTATGTTTTTGCATTTCTTAATTCTACATTTCTTTTTGTGAAGCACAAAAAAGTGTAAAACGGTATATTCCATTATTCCATGTTTGTTCCATTGTAGAACACCTAAATGAAAAATAAATTTTAACAGACAATGAGATCTAATCTTTTATTATATTAATTACAAATCTATTATCTAATTATTACATTAAACTATTTTATATGTTAAAAGTGATCTTCATACTTTTGAATTGATAATGCTTTCTCCTGTAAGTTTTCTTCTTCCAGTGTTATGTCTTCCAGATGCGTTTAGCATTTAGTAAGCATAGCGGGGAATCAGGTATTTATCGTTTTACCTATATAATTGAATATTTTACGTTACGGAGTAAGTTTATTTTCCTTCATTCATGCATAATTTAGTATTTATATTACATAGACTCTTTCTAGCATCAGCATTGAACAAGGCAGAAAGAGAGCACTCGCTTTCCACGTATGAACAGTGTTCTTGAGAAATGTAACTTTCAATACATATTTATGACAAAAAAAGTTTTTTCAAAGTGTCATTTTACATTGGAGGCACGAAACATAAGCTTGAATATAAAAATGAACGGTGTTATTCAGATAAGTAGTTGTTGACAATGATAATAGCGCATTTCGAAACGCAAGTAAGAGTACCGTAGAATGGCTAAATACATATGACCTAACTTCGTACTGCGAACAATACAGCGAAGACTTAATATTGAGTTTTCAACGACTTTCTGAACTACCGACGTTCGGTACATCCATTAATTGGGATGTATTCTTGTAAGAATGTCAAATACAGGGAAAAATTTAATTTGGTCTGATTTCTCAGTGCAAATAGAGCTTATTTTGTTTCTTTACTTTCATGTATATCACATTTGCGCGCACAGCGTCCTTTTGCTGCAGAGGCATTTCGGGAAGACACTCTCTGGACTCGAAACTGAGTTAATTGATTAGAGAAATGGAATTAGAACTAAATGCATCACGTGTCAGTCAAAACTCTAATTTTCAACAAGTAAAAGTGTTTCGAGCTATAACAAAGAAAGAAAATATAAAATTTCGCATAGTATTTATTTGTGTTCATTTCAAAATTACTTTTTACGTTAATTTCAAAATACGCAATGCAAATTCTACTTATATAGCTAATATTCGATTTTGTAGGAAATATATGGAATACATGAAATAAAATGTTGAGAAAGAAAAGAGAGCAGAAAACCATTTGTTTCTGATGAACCAAATTCTACGATCGTTTAATAATTCACAAAAAACACACATATTCAACTTTTATAGAAAGTGCGAACTAGATATGAATATGAAGTGATGATTTGTATGTATAGGTCAAATTAAATTAAAATTATTGCTGCTGTCGTGGATAAAATTATCTAATACCAGATTTATTTTACAGATGCCGGATCCCTACTTCCCCGGTGTGTTCTACATCTACGACGTGGAGGATGGCGTGTGGGAAAGAAGGATCTTCGTTTAAAGAAACGTAAGTGCTTACTTCCATATGCTATCGATTCATTTTAAGCTACAGGAAGATTCATTTTAAGCTACAGTAGTAATATTAAACAGCGAAATTCGCTTATTAGAAATTGAAATTAAAACAAAGAAATGTATACAAAGTGGTAAAAACTATAGGTAACTTCATAAAAAAGAATATTTTTGTATCTATTTGTGTCATTTAACTATTGGAATTACTTCAGTAAGAACATTAGTAAAGGAAAAGGAAAAAAATCTTTAGATGCTTTACCATATTAGTCATCAATCTTGATGTTGAATTTGTTGTCAGGTCATTCATCAAGCTCAGTAAATCCGGTCATTAAATTTGCGGAATTAAATTATTTAGATTAAAATAAAAAAACGTAAATGATCATAAGATTTAAGCAGAATTTTATTTTTGAACCTTTCGCATTTATTTCCCACGCCCCCCGAAATGGTGAAACAAATTCCTTGAAAAAGACTGCGACACTTGGAAACACTTGACAAACATAGCTGAAGTTTCCTCTTGGATTACATTGATTTCAAAATCCATTTTTCAATATTCAAATTAATAAATAACAACTAATAACTAAAGCAAAAATGAACTAAAATAAATGGTTTTTAGAAACGAAACATACTTAATATTTTATAGTTTTTTTTATGTCCCACTTTCAAAGTAAAAGAGCTCACACACATTGTATTAGTTAAAATCCTCTAAAAATGCTCCATTTTCTGAAAAGTGCTATGATTTGCAATATTTGTAGAGGGATGTTATTTTTTTAATTGGTAACAAAAAGAAATCTTACCATATAAATTCGAGCTTCAAATTACAAAGAAAACTTAGATTCCTTTCTCTATACGAAAAAGATGCAATAAAATCGAGCAATTAGAAGGTGGAAAGGATTTTTCGAACACATAATCCTTCTGCTGTATTGGAAGGTGGTCCATTTGTCGCTCATTTTATTACAGAAAAGAAAGTGTCTGCGGAATCGCTCATTGCACGGTTTCACCCCTGTCTCCCTTATTGATTTTCATTCATCAATGCTTTTCTAACACATTAATGGAAAATGTCCCTTCAAGTATATTTTTTTAAGACTTAAAATTCAAATTGAATAAAAAAATATTTGTCTTCTAAAAGAAATTATCTCTTTATATTTAGAATAGAAATAATTTTGGTTTTCATTTCTTTTACAGGAAAGATGCCTACCAACGAGTGGATTTAAAGATCAGGCCAGAATCTTTTTTCGTTATTTATTTATATTATTAGTAATGTAGAATTTAAGTTTAGATTATAAGTTTCAAAATTTTATTGCTGCATTGTTTTCGGCTGCTAGATTATTTTTACACATTACTGCAGCAAACTCATTCGGCGAGAAAAAGAAACAACAAAATTTAGTATATTCAGACTGTAGATTTAAGTATATTTAGCTTTTAAGTATTTTTATCCTTAGCTGTTAAGTAGCATTAGCATGTTCAGCCTGTAAGTACTTTCAGATATTAACTTATGGTAGTTTTCAAAGTATTTTTATTCGATATTCTTATTAACAAATCTTATTTGAAAATTTCAGACTCCTCTCCATCACATGCATCAATACTTTCGACCAGATCCAGATATTTCAGCTAATCATTTCACTTCACGTCGCTCGCTCAAATGTGCAGTTCCATCTTTACTTATTTATTTAATTTGCTTTTTCATTTTCCTCCAATATTACTATTTTTACTACTGTTGCTGAGTTCACGCCTTTTCTTTCCATTTTTGCTTTCTTTTCTCCGAACTCTGATTTCTCTTCCACAATATTCAGTCTTGATCAGATTGTTTTTCCACTTTCATTTCTTTAATTTTTTTCCATCCTATCCATTGCTTCACTTCATGTCTCCTATTCTTTTGAATGTTCTTCGAATCCAAATGTTTTATTTCTTGATCCAATTCTGCTTCCGTCGTTTCACTTCTTCCTCATGCTCCAGCTGCTCTTCGTCTGCAATTGGTGTCTTTCTTCTCGACTTCTGCTTCCATTTCTTCAACTCTTTGTTGCTTCCTCATGTTCTCAGAAGTCTGCTCGTAGAATTATTCGAAATCTTGTCCTGCTTCCTCTGTTTCTTCTCCTTTTCTTCTCCAGCTGCTTTGCATCTTTTAATAATAATGCCATCTGCAACTTGCCATCCTTTTGCCAATGCCACTCTTAGATACCACTCTCAGCAAAGCCAAAATGCCATCAGCATAAAACATCAGCAAGGCCAAAATGTCATCAGCATTTTACATTAGCAGTGCCAAATGTCATCAGCATAAAACATCAACAGGGCCAAAATGTCATCAGCATAAAACATCAGCAAGATCAAAATGTCATCAGCATAAAACATCAGCAGGGCCAAAATGTCATCGGCATAAAATATCAGCATAGTCAAGATTCTCATGAACTACTTCAGGTAAATATCCCGCAAATTTCAATAAACTGACTGACGCTCTTTCAAAAAAAAAAAAAAGGTTAAGGATAGAAAACGCGTTATGCATAATATTTGAATGCATCACTAGCACGGGTGCGGTGGGTTAACAGTTTCTTTAGGTGACTTTGTATTTTCAAAATACAAAGTCAACTTACAGAGTGCTATTTACCAAAAAGAAAGACAAGGATTAGATAGCTGTTTGCTGAGGAAGCTTGGTATCCTGAATTATTTATAACTTGAACGATTTTCTTCGAAAATCATATGAATAAAAAAAATTGATGAATATTTTAAATAGCTAAAAAGAAAGTAAACCATATGATAATTAATTTTGGCCTTAAATTCCTACGGTTTATACAAAATTATTTTTGACTGTATTAAAGGATTATTTTATTTTGTTATAAACAATATTATAGGTTTTATCATAAATATTAAAAATTGATTTATTTGATTAAAGAAATACAAGAATTTTTTCGTTAGATTCAATTTCGTTGATTTTCTTTTTCATGTTACATTAATTCAATAAGTATCTTATATTAAAGCACTCGCACTTAAAACTGACTATACTCTTATTGATTTAAACAGAATTAATTTTATAATGATAAAATGGATGCATTTAAATCAGTTTTTGAAGTGAAATATCTTTTAATTACTTCAAAAGCTCTCCCTTAGTTCATTGGAATTGTCGTGAACAATATCGAAAATGCAACAAATTCATAAACTGTAAATTAATCGGTATAATTTTTTGTATTGACCATCCAAAACAGACCGCTGTGTTCGGACCTGGATATCGGTTGGAAAGACATGAAATAAAATAAAAACCATTTAATAAAAAATTAAAAGTTTAAATAAAAGCTGTTATTGCTAAAGAAAAATGTCAAAATGAAAATTTTAATTTTAAAGATATCTATACAGCAAGCACTATACGTATGTATTTTAATAATTGTGCTGTATTGCACAAAGATTAATGTTTTAAAATTAATTGAAAAGATTAATTAAGAATTTAACCGACTATTTCTTTTCGCCCAACGTATACTTATAGAAACTACCCTAATTTCATTTAAACTGAAAACAACAATAATAACAAATTTATATATGTACATTTCTTTTAAAATTTATTTATTTCTTCTTTATTTTTATATTTTTAGGTTTATTTCATAAACTCTTTTAATACCTGCAACTGTTCTAGTTAACTTTACTTTCCGAATCAGCGGCCCATTTTTTTAAAAATAAAGTTAATGTAATAATAGTTTTATTTGAAATAAAATAGATATATTGTCATAACAAATATTTATAATTTAATTTTAAAGAACCTAGAAAAATATTTTCAAGAAATGTATGAATACCAAATTATTTTGAGAAATTAAATTTGAGTTTTCCACAACGGTGTCTAAATGTACAATTTTTAACCATTCGTTTTACTTTAGCCCCTCCAAAATCAAAGCTAAATACTTAAGCCCCTATTCTCTTATTCGATCAAATATCCGGTAATGAATATCACGGTATTACTCACTCCAGCAAATTAAACCAATAAGTTTAAGCATTTTTTTAAGACAATAAACACTGAAACGGAACTATCAGAGAAATGTGAAGAAATGAAAAAACGTTTTCTTTTAAATATTCAAAATTCTGTAAAGAATTTTCAAAAAATACGCCCAAACCTATTATAAAATTAATATTAATTGATATCCCACCAACTTTACATCTCAGTGTTTAATGTTGGTCACCAAGTTTCCTCTGCAGGGATTGCGAAAAGGTGGGAGGGGGGCGAGGAACGATGGTAGCCCACCTCCTCGTGGTGTTCCTCGGGCAACGCTCTGGCGAAAGTCAGAAGTGGCAAAGAGGCTACCCATTAAGCATCAATCCATGCTTGAAAACATGTGAATATCATTTTTATTTCCTTGCATACGAAACATAAAATGAGAAAATATATTGTAATTCAGAAGAAATTCGAACTGGAGATTTCAACGCATAATTAAAATGTAAAAAACACATTTTTAGAAGTTAAACTGTATATCTAGTTTCATCACTGTTTTTCCACTACGGCGTCAGAATGAAAGGGAGGAGATATTTCCTTTTTATGTTATTAATTGTTAGGTGTACGTTCTGGTAATAGTTCGCATCTTCATTTATTTTCAACTGTATTTCTAATTTTCAATTCAAAATTATTTTTGATAGTCATATATTTGTTTTTCTTTTAAAAAATTATAATAGTAGGATTTTTTGGAAAGTGTTTGTTATTGGTAGAACGAATCTCTTTGTTAGAAAATAAACAATTGTCCGTATTCAGGTCGTATAGCAAAAGACTTTATTCAATTCTGAAAGAAAATTCATTCAAATTGGGGAAATTCTTGCAAATGTATTGGTTTAATTGGTTTTGATGATCTCAAAGAACCAGAAGACATTGATTTCTACTTGTAAAGAGTCAATTATCAGAAGAGATGTAATTATTATATAGAAAATAAAGGAATGGCAGTCATATATGGAATCTAGATTTAGCATCTGATGAATTATTGGATATATTATACACAGTCTGCAAATATATCTGTTATTTTTACTTTTCATTCTCTGTTTTTGAAATCATTTACGCTTTTTCGCATGCAGAGTTTGCCTTTCATTTTGTCAAAAAAGAGGTAAGAGGAAAGAAGAATGATGGAGATGTATCAATTTACTATTTGGGTGGACTCAAATTATTAGCGGAATTAAGAAGCATAACAACCGCTCATTTTTCTGTGTACCACCCCTTAGCGAAATAGAACTGTTAAGAAGTGCTTTTCTCACCAAAATGAAGGGAACATTACTCATACAGAAAAGAAGATTGTAGGTAGCTTTGAAGAGTTTATTGTAGTGCCAAGCGGATACAGATTTATATTAAAACACGTTTAGCAAATGAAAAACATGAAGAGAACCAATAAACGATTACTTTATGAATATGTTTCTTCGAACTTTTGAAAGGAGTAATTTATTCATTAAAGGAAAGAAAAAGAAAATAATTTCTGAAATATAAAGACAGAATTCAAAAATTTACAGGCAAAAAAAAAAAAAAAAAACAACCCTAAGGCTAAAATTTATTAGTTACACCATCAGATAAGTAATTTTTAGTACATTTTGTAGATTTTTTTTATCAAATTCTGAATGAAATCCATTCAGAGGAATTTGTCCACTCTTCTGTCCGTATACAAAATTAAGTGATCTGGATGCATAAAATTTATTACACAAATGAAAGATCTAAAGTTTAGATTTGTTTCTTGTTTGGATAGAAATCTATAGAGAGGCTGACCAGGCTCTGGTAAGACCACTCCCACGAGTATTTTCTTAAGATGAATAAATCTTACTTCAGCTTAGTAAATCAACTCCCTGATGAGGAACTGATGACATTCTATGTTTATAATTAAAATTCGCTCTTCATTTTTCATATATTTTAAAAATGTTGATATAGATAATTCTGTCGCTCTGTATTTGTCAAAAGCACGTAAACGAGATTATTCAGAAAAGTAATCACTTAAATTGGCATGCCATTTTATAATTACAACCTCTGGGTTCTTTATCAAATGTGGATTTCAAGCGGTTTGAAAAAAGGCTTCCAAAATACTCATTTGAATTTCTTAATTCTTGTTTAATAATTTCATCATAGCGATTAATAGCCAGCCACCCCTTCCCCCCAAATGCCCTACATGATATGCCATTTGAGTTTCTCAGAACAATTTCTCGCCAATGGCGTTTGGTTAATATACAGAAGCCTACTTATTTCAGTATATGTGGAAGCTCTAGTAAGACCACTCCCACGAGTATTTTCTTAAGATGAATAAATCTTACTTCAGCTTAGTAAATCAACTCCCTGATGAGGAACTGATGACATTCTATATTGATAATTAAAATTCGCTCTTCATTTTTCATAATAAAATGTTATTTGCCAAAATGTTCGTAATGGTACACTGGGGAGTTCCAATCTTCTTGCAGGGGCACGAGATATTATGCAATTTTCATAATCTTTTTTTAAATAGATAATTCAATTTCATATGTCGTGGTCTTTTCGTCAAACGCTTGTCACAGTTTACGACCTGAAATCAGAAATATATTTTAAAAATGTTGATATAGATAATTTTGCATGGATTGATTATCCATTTAATGCAGTGTATTGTTGGAGGTATAGACAATTTATTTGAGCTATGATATTTTGTTGAAGCGAGTTTCGAGTCAACTGTTTTGATTGCCGTTAAAGAAAGGAATGCTCATTTCTAGGTCTGAAAGCTCAAGCTATTTTTAATCTCATTTGTTACTTTTACAAAACCAGGTTTTGGACAATTGCTATCATAAAAGATAGAAAAGATCGGTTTAATATCACGACTTGAGCAAACGTGTATTGACCAGTCGGCTCATTCCTTCCACTGATTATCATATACAATAAAATTTGTTTAATGCGTTTTATATAGCCAAAAATTTATGCCTTTCATTCATTTTTACCCATGTTTTACAAAAATTGTACTCTATTTTGTTAAAAGTACTTGTCAGAGTTTTATACAGGAAAGTTAGGAAAAAAATCTGGATTCTCCATATGTAACGGGATTGGAAAAGATGTGGGAAACACTGTAATATGCATTTCCATTTTTTTTTACATTATACTCAGTTTTCAGATGCAATTGCTAATTTAATTCTTGCATAGATATCTCTTTCTTCTTACCCCTGATTGAGAAATTAAAGTCGAATAAAGGATTTCAATTAACACACATTTAAATCAAATACAAATTCAAAGTTACTTTTCAAATAATTTTGGCAATATGTAAATAAAGTGTTATTTCAGTACTCATAAAAATAAACTCCTTATTGTTATTGCAATATTTAAAAAAGAGAAATAATACAGCGTGAATATTTAAATACGAACACGAAGTAATCCAAATTTCATTCCGAAACAAATTTATACGCACTCAAACAATTTCTTGTGTTAAAATATTTATTAAAATCAAACGCTTCTACGTATTGCTTTCTGCTTAATTTATTGGCTTCGTAAACTGGCGCAAAATTATTCTTTTGTTGAAATTGTAAACGATCGAAATGAGCTTGAGTATCTTTCGTCTCAATCCATGATTGAAAAAATGAAAATGGCATCATTAAAAGAAATAAATCTTTTGTCATTCTCTCTTCAGGGTTTTAGTTTCGTTCTTTACAAAGCAGAAATCAACTTCTCAAATTAAACTTAGTCATAGTTTATAAATTAAAGTAAACTGCAAATGAAAGATGCAAAAATGGAATTGAATTCTTTCAGCGAAATTAAAATGATTAATTCCCCTTAACTTTTAAAAGTCTCGTAGTTTGATTAAACTGTGCTTCAAGATTCTATCAAGTAAACATAGCAATCAAAATTTGAGGCATGAAAAGAAATGCATGCTGTGCATTTTTAATTACTTCATTTCAATTGTTTTCTTGATTAAATAGGATTAAATTGCCTTTTAAAAGAGTTTAAGAGACAAAATGCGTATGTTAAATTTTCCCAATTTTTTTTCAAAATTGGGAAAACGAATTGCTTGCCATTAACTTCATTTAAATTAGCTGGATAAATTGTATTGATATCCTTTTAAGTAATAAAAATATTTTAAGAAGGTGTTTATTTTAAAACTTATGAAATTCTCGTATCACTATGTTTACAAGCACAAAATTTTAGTTCGTATATTTATAAAGAATTACAATCGTATCTTTATAGCAATTGGGAATGCTTATTTCCTCATAGTACAGCAGCATATATAGAGAATTAAATGAGAATAAGAGGTGGAAATGGATAGAAAATACTGACTGCTTTAATAAATGATATTTCTAAATGACATTTTAATAATACCTTTAAAAATTTCTTGGAAAATTATATTTTTAGAAAAAAAATTAAGTCATTCTAATGAATGTTATTCAGATTTAAAAGCATGTGTTATTCCATCAAGAGAAATACGTTTTAGTTTCTTCTGCACTTTACATTTGTTTTTAGATTGATTTATACTTTTTAAAAATTATTTGAGAATTTTTAAAATAGTTTTTCTTTGCTTCTTTCTTCTTTAAATAGCGGCATTACTTATGTTTGTCTTTTATGGGCTGGTTTATGTACGGTATTTTTTAACTATATCGATCCTTGCGGAAATTCTCTTTTAAAATTGCCACATGTCATTTCGAGCCATGTAAAAAATTTACAAAATATCGATTAGATAAAGCATTTTTTGTTCAGAATAACATCGTACAACAATTTACATGCTACGTGGAATCCCCCTACTCAGAATTTAGTCATTCATCAGGTTTTATTTCAATTAAAAATGGATAAATTGATTCAAAAAATGGTTTTCTCTCATGCAAAATGTCTGGTCTGACAATATTTGCAAATACAAGTTGTTTTTATTGATTCAAAAAACAGTTTTACCTTAAAAATTAAGAGGCTCGAAATTGCTTGAAATTATTGTACTTTTCCGAATACTAAAATGTCTATTTCTTTCATTATCCAATAATACTTTGATTAAAAAACGAGGTACACGAAAATAAAAGGCGAGAAAGTTTTTTCCTTACATATACACTTTCTTCCATGTATCTTCTATCGCATCCCATGCATTTAGGTGGTTCAATACCATTTCACACTTCTTTACTTTCTCATATACGAAAAAAAAAGAAGAAATATAATAATCTTCAAAAAAAAAAGAAAAAAAGAACTCGAGATTTTTATGAATTTCCACTCTTTAGACCTCCCTGAAATCGAAGAAACACATTTTTGGAAAACGTCTGTCTGTCTGTGGCACAGGTACCTCAAAACAGCTTTGAACGAGAAGGATGAAATTTGGTGTACAATCTTAAAATAAAATTTATAAGTTTCTACCATATTTTGAGCAAAATACGTTCTGAGTAGGTCTGTCTGTCCGGATGTTCAAATATAAGTTAGCCCGATACTAAGAAATAAAGAGAGTTAGATAGATAAAATTCGGTACACGGATATAACATCTTTGGTATAGAATCTTACCAAATTTTGAGGCCGGCAATCTTCCAGGCCGCCTGTCAATCAGCACTTCCAGAGACATGAAAACACGACAACTCGAAAACCCAATGACTTAAATATATCAAATTTGGCACGTGGTTTTGTGACTTTAAGTATAGTTTTATGTCAAATTTTTTCTTTCAATCGGTTTGGAAAACTCGTCTGAAACTCCAATTCGATTTAGATACTTTTAACAGCATGCCAGGAGTAATCGCCAAAACACTCGCCAAGGACGATACGATTCAGGAAAATATTAAATGCATGCCAATAATTAATATTTCGTAATTATTGTATGCCAATGCTATGCAAGGAGTTCATTGGGAGAATATCTTTATTAGAAAGAATGCAAGAAAGTTTTTGGAGACCACTGCCACTGGTTTATTATCGAAAACAACAGCGGAGTAGTCTATTATGTGGAACCATCCCGCTTTCTTGTCGTAAATCGAAGGAAAAATATTTCACTGAATTGAAAACAAAGAACTTCTTAAATTAATTTTAAGAGAAAAAGCCTTCTCACCTTATAACTCAATTTAAATTGTTGCCTAACTATTGAGTGAAGTGAATTTAGCTTCCCTAGCAAGCGTTGCTCTATTTCTTTGATAAACTGGTGGAAATTCGTGAAGATGTAATGATTTACAGTGATGCTTCCGAAAGCACTGCCTATATGCGCTGGTTTCTGTTCAGGAAATTGCTTCGCGAAATACGGTGAAATTTAATCAAACGGGAGGTGGTTTCTTTCATGGAAGATTTAAATTATGGAATGTAGGGGGAAAAATTTAAATTTCTTTGGCAGGCGATAAATGCTCTGATAACATTGCTGATATCAAATGAAATTTAGAAGAATCAACTTATGTGTTCAGATTGTTTAATTTTTTAAAACTGTTGCATTATTTTGATCTATCTTCTTAAAGTTTCTCTAAAGATAATTTTATGGAAGTTTATTGTTTTTTTAATTTGATAAAAAGCAGAATATTTGGGAAATGAGCTGAGGTTAAATATTATAATGAAACCTATTATGTATGAATTTTTTTTTGTAAATAATTATAGTAAAATTTTTGTAAATAATTGTTATTTTCTTTGTTCATTATTTCTCACTGCGAAACACTAATTTTTCAAACAGCAAGAATTTCTCTACAGGAATGTATATGTTGGAACTATTTTCTCAAAAAAGATTGTTAAAAAAATGTTTCAAAAGTATTTGTATAAAATTTTAAAATTTGAAATATCTTTTTCTGGCAAAATTATAATGCAATCTTTAAAGATTATATAAATTTTTATGATTTATTTTTGTAATTTTCATGGAAGTATAATTTTTTTTATAAAGTCAAAAAGAATGCAAGAGTACGTATAAAAAAATATATGACAAGATGTTTAAAAATGGATATGAAAGAAGTATATAAATTAAATTCTGAAACCATTCTTCTTATTTTTTTTTTATTCTCTAGTCACATCTGAAATCTGAAGGCCATATATTCTGATAAATTTGATCAAATCCATTGTGCAGTACCTAGAAAAAAAATCGGTTATGATGAAAAACAAAAGAAAGAAAAAGAAAATCTGTTGAAATTAGAATTGCTATTGGAAATGACTATCTTATTAGGATAATTATATTGGAAAAAAGAACGCAAATGAAAATTATACATCTTCCGCTCTTTTTTCTTTCCTAAGAGTTAATGTTTTCTTGGACTTACCATATTGTAGAATACTTTTCTATTCGATTCGAATAACTGCAATATTCCTGAAAACAGCAAAAACAAGAAATATCCAGTAAAATTTTAATAATAATTTGAGAGCTGATTATTACAGAGAATTCTTCACTTATTTTTAAATTATACCTCCAAAATAATTGACACGTAGGATTGATGAAGTTAGTTAATTTTTATGCATGTCAAATGCCTTATATTCCTTTAGTTCAAGAAATTAATGTCTGTTTTGTTACAAATAAAAACATATTTGTATTTCCTAGATAGTTATTGTTATCAAAAAATTTGAAAGTTTTATGTCTTGGTTTTAATGTCTCAGAGAAGCACCAAAATAATATCAACAAGAGTACGAAGTCGTTTT
>JAPMOR010029484.1:0-14513 GCA_026543865.1 Argiope aurantia
CTTTCTACAAGGATCAAATAGAAATTTAAAGCAGTGAGATATCTTACATATTCCAGTGAGCATCTCTTCAGTTGTTGCTTCCGTTTCTGGATCAAGCTCTGTAAAATTTAGAAAATATTTAATAAATATCAATAAAATGAATTAGGAATTCAAAAATAGATTTATTAGCACAACACTTTAAGAGATATAAAGAATTACTTAATAGATATTATCATATGCTAAAAGGCAAACATCAATTTAAGGATTAATCGCTATTATAGATTTTTGTAAAATAATAAAAAAATTTCTGTGCACAAAGCACATATAGAGAAAAAATTGTGAAGGAAAACAAATCTCAGCCTGGAATTGCGATGAGTTTCAATGTTGGAGGTTTTACTTTTTTTTTTTTAACATACTCCAATATTTTTCAGTTCTATGTGACGATAAGTAAAATAAATGCAAATTAAATTAGATCGAAAATTTTAGTCATGATGAATAGAATTTTTCATCACGTATGCCATAACTTACAAAGTGTATTCCAGCTTACAAACGTTATCATGCTAAAATCAACGAAGGCTGTTTCCATAAAACTTTTACAGTTCTGTATCCTTCACCGTATGCAATGCCGCTGGCAAGTGATAATTAGGAAAAAGAATATTGGCGTACAATGTTTAGTGATACTTTTTTAGCGATGAATCGCTCAAATGCGGTTAATACACATATACCAGAACACCGAATGTATATTTCAGAATTATTTTTTCCGATCTATTAAAAATCAAAATTTGACACAGAACTACAATTGTAATCACGCGATCACATATGAAATTTCAAATACTCAATTTCCTTACTGAGTTATCGAGTATACATGCTTGTGAAAGTATATACCAACAGATGGTTAACCCTCTGATGGATTTGGTTTAAAATTTTACAGATATCTACACTTTAAATATTAGATTCGTCCACTAAATTACATTCATTTTACTCCCTTCTTTTTAAAGTAATTGTGTTAATTTATATTCAGACAATCGGACAGATTTGCTCTGAATTGATTTTGTTTAAAATTTGACAGAAATCTAAACATTTTAAGTAGGGTAGTATACGAAGCTTCATCTGACTAGATGTCATGTCTGTTTTTCATCTGACATCGTCTTCACGGATAAAGCGAGAAACAGATACAATTTCAAATACATGGTCCTCGTATTAATGACGGACTGAAACGTAAACATTAATAAAAATCTCAATTTCACACAATTGACTATTACGATACTTTATCTTTGTCTACTGTGCATACAAGAAAAAGCACAAAGTAGAACGAGCTAGAAGGAAGAATGTTTTGTAAATCTTGCTTTTGTAAATCTGAATAAATCAAAAGTACAAATTTAAACAAAATTTTAGGGAAAATCAGCCAACAAGTGTATTATGTGTTATAAACATGTAAAATAATTATTAATAAATAATCACTGAAAATTGTACCCAAAATTCAAAAAATTTCACGAAAAAATAAGTCAAGTTGACAATATATATATTTTTAAATTTTAATATGCCATTTACAACTAATAATATATAAAGCTGAATATCTGCCTTCTTTAACCTTATGCAATTCTTCAAACCTTGACAGATTCGAAAGAAATTTCGCTCAACTGTTCGTTATCACCTGAAACAATTACTACTTTTTAAAAACGTTTCTCCACCCCAAAAGAAAATTGACTTCCTTATTTCGCTCTGAGGACGTTGTAACCTGTCTCAATAAATTCAGCATAGTCATTTTACTATAGGTGCACATTACTACCTTGGCTGTACGAGACGCTGTTTCGAATTTAAAGCGCATTCATATCTGAATGAATTTTCTTTAAAGTGAATTTAAAGTGCAGTTAACTAACATCCAGCTGGATTGATTGTCCTATTATAAAAATAACACACATTCATTATTCCCTATTCGAGAATGTCTTATCGAAATAACATTAAATCCTTATTCTGAACAATTCCAGATTGTTTATTCACATTAACTTTAATTCACCATTCTGAGCGAATTCGCATGTAAACGCCTAAATTCACACCATTATCAACTTAGAAGCTTCATATTTTGCTCACGGTGAAAAATATATTACCAACTTCTAGAGCAGGCCCTTCGAGCTATCTTTACATATACCAAACGATGAAAATAAGAATGTTACTTATCCCAAATTTTAGAATAGTAATTATTTATTGTTAATTAGATTGATTATCTCAAAGTGAAAATTCTTAAAGGATTAAGCGAAATATCTTAAGAGACTGAATACAAGAATTCGAAAAATCGTACGAAAGAAAAGTGTACGCACTTTTTTTTCTTTTAATTATATATAGAAAAAAATAAACGCTGATACTGTCGCAGGTATAAAAGCCAGAATAATACAGACTTTTTATAAACTCATTTATTAACGCGAGTTTAATACGGTTATTTATGCATAAATTGACGTGTCCAGAACATTTTTTAAAACTTTTGTATCAGAAGGAAAATAACACAACGATGACTAAATCATCTTTGAATAGATTTTTGAAGCTTAAGATGATGCAGAAATAATTTTTTTTTTCATATTATGCTACTGAAAATCAAAGCAGGAAAATGAAAAAAAGCATTAATGATAAAATTCAAAGGAAAAAGTAGTTTCATGAACTTTTAGAATATTGAAATAATTCAAGTCTGGAACAATTTAGTAAATAAAAGCTAACATAAGTGGCGTAGTAATTGTTCATATTATTTTCTGTAGAATAGCAAGAACAGTCAAATGTAACAGGTTTCCGATTGTTTCACCATATGTTTTATCAGTTGAAAATAATTAAAGAAACTAATTAATAAAACTAATTAACAAATACTGTTAGAAATATTAGGGAAAGGGCAGGATCTCTTTTTAAAATCACTGTTCAGTTAGAGGAAAGAAGATATAAAAGAAATCCAGGTGATAGAAATAGCTGTCAAACAAAGGGTTAATTGAATGCAAAAATAGGCTTAACCTTTGTCAGATAGGTAATCGTTTTGGAAGCTGATGTTCAAATTTTCCTGAACTATTATTTCATAAAAATGATTTTCGCATTATTTTAAAACTCAAAAATTTATCTTTATAATGATACCTTTTTTATTTTGAATGAATTTTTCAAATTTAATTTCATACAGAATCGGTATCAGTGTTTTAATGTTACGATAAAATTCAAGCATAATCATCAATATTAAATAACATGCTTTTACCAATGTTAAAATTGAGATCAAAAGAATTGATTTCCTTGGGCTGTAACTCAATTCTGATTTAATTTATTAATATATATATATTTAATTTCCAAGTGGGGTAATTTACAGAATAGATGAAATTAAAATTAAGTTATTCAATCTTATCAAGAATAAAAAATGAAATTTTGAAACAAATGCATTCAGTTTCAATAATTTAATTGTCGAAGAAATCTTAGCGAACAAGCTGAACAACAAAGACGTATAGTTTCGATCAGACAAAGTGATTGGAATTCACAGACTAAAGTATATGAAAAAAATCCCAAAGAGATTTTTTCCAGGGAAAATTCTTTATAAAACCTTTGTTCAAATATAAGGTAAAGATATTTTTTTCTTTTTATTTATTTTTGAAGCATCAAAAGAGAAAAAAAAATCCTGTAGTCATCAGAAAATTCGAACGCTAGATTTCCGTGAATTTTTAAGACTACGACTATCCTCAATTCGAGAAAACAGTTTTGGAGTTAGGTATGTGTCTGTCTGTCTGAGTGTAAGATAATTAAAAAGAAAACCACAAATAGGTGAACGAAATCTCAACTATTCCTGTACGATTAGAATCGTAAATATTTAACTAACGGAATGAATTTGGCTACTGGTTGACTTTTTGATATCTTATAGCTATCATAGTCAACTTAGTTAGATTTTTTGCTAGCTTATAATATCATAGTCAACTTAGTAACTATAGTTTGATAGCTTTTTTGCTTATTTAAACGTAAATGAGTGTAATATTCAGAAACACAGCAATAAAAATAAATGAAACTTTAAGTGAGATCTTTTCATAATAAACGTAAGTATGCATTAAATTTTGGACAGAACCATCTAAAGAAAATAACCCAGTTAGCATTAAGCCTATCATGTTACGAAAGTGTACAAGTATCTCTGAGTATCACAATATATCAAAGAATACAAAAAATATTTATATTGAATTTTTATCTCAAGTTTCAAGTAATAGTGCTAAGGAATCCAAAGAAACATTTCTTACTTTTTTCGCAATTGGTTCCCAAATATGGAAATTTACAAGTGCATTCATACTGCTCCAGTCGTATCGTACATGTTCCATTATTCTGACACGGATTTGGCAAACAAGGATCTGAAATAATATTTATCTTTAAATATTATTTATTATTTTAGTCAAAAATATTTATCATTTCCTGAAACGAAACATTTATTTTCAACAGTTTTTATTATCTTTTATCTGATTGTTGTTAATCATCAAATCAGAAAAGAAAAATGTTGCAAACGATTTTTTCCTCAATAATTGAAAAATATCTTCATTCTCCTTCGAAAAAAATATTTACTTCTGATGAAAAATTGTACACTCAAGGTCAAGTGTTGAATTTATTACATTTCGTCTGCTTTATGGGTTTAGTATTCGTTATGTGTTTAATCAAGTGGCATTAAGCGGAGGCATCAGGCGTGCACAGCGATGTGATGGCTCATATGTTATCGATCAAGTTCAAGACCTGTTAATTATCTAGTTAATCCACGGATTATTTTATATGTTATGTAAAAATGTGGAATTGCATAAAAAAAAGAATATTCTTTATTTTACCTAAAATAATATTCTTATTAATATATTCCAAATCACTGAACTGCAGAAATTTCGTTCACTTTTTCCGTATTCCTCTTAACTACTGTCTCTATCGCTTTCACTTCTAAACATTTCTTTATGACACGAAATCATTTAGTGACATCATTAATTGTTCATGTGAATAATATCACTTTCTACGTATTGCGTCGCCGGCTTTAGATCACTTTCTCATAGTACGCATTGGCTGAGAGTACTTTGAATAATTTCATCTGTTTCCAAATCTATTTTAGCTAATTTACGTTAATCTGCTGATTATTATATAAAACTACTTCAATTTTATGCTAAAAAATTATAGTAATCTAATTAGTAGCAATTAGAATTGCTGAATTGCTCGCAATAATAACATGATCATGCTGGCAAAATAGTAAGGACTGAAGGTCTTAGGTTCTAACAAAGATATATATATGTAATGATATTTTAACTCTAATTTCAATTTAATTAATTTTCAAGATTTTATCAATTTAGCCCATAGTAACTTTATTCTAAAATATTCTCTTATTTCGTGATCCAATTCCACTGTCTCTACTTAATTCATTCAAGAGAAGCTTTGTTAAATTGCTGCATCAGCTAAAAGTGTAACTTTCACACACTCCGCGTGAAGAGGCAAAATACAGCTGATGAGGCAAATTCTTTTTTAAATTCTCCCTGTGTTTCCCCTGCCTTCTCCGCGCGTGTAACGAAAATCCCTATCGAAATCTCGTAATATATTAGCACTATGAAGAAATGTTTTCCCTATCAAAATCATAGGTTATATAAGACCAGGAATAAAATGTCTAAGAGCTTTTTCCTCATTTCCTTTCTGTGTCGTTCTGTGTGCTCATCGCTTGTACATATGCCTGCTTCTAAAAAATGAAATAAAACGACGTCACGAAATAGCAAGTCTCTTCACTGTCTTCAAACTGCATTCTGATACACATAAAATAATGCTTATATATATATATACATATATACACAAAGAGAGAGAGAGAGAAATTTTTACACTTTTCACAGCGGGGTCCATTATATCCTGCCACGCATATGCACTTGAATCCATTAGAATCATCCAATGAACATGTACCACCATTATTGCAAGGATTGGGTTTGCAGGCATCTTCGTTTCCTGAAACCAGTTTTTTCAAAATAATTTTCTAAAAGGATTCATCATAGAAATAATTTAAGCAACTTCGTAAAACTTGAAAACTTGTACAAAGCCCCTATCACATTAAATTTTAAAAACAACAATAAAAAATCTGTTGAGTTATCACTTAAAAATTTCGAAGATGGTGACTATATAGTGTTCTCAAGGCTAATAAAATAATAATGAAAAGTCAAATTGATCCGATGTCCAGTATGTCATTACATTGAAAATTCTCCGATAAAATTTAATAAAATTATCTTAGATTCTAAATGTGTGTAGAAAACCAATGAATTTTATTTATTTTTGTCACAGATGGAACATACGAAATTAAGAAGATTTCTAATAATACTTAATGTGAGAGCACACTTTTATTAAAAATAAAAAAAAACTTATGTACGTGTCAGTTGATGTTCAGCAGGGTAAATCGTGTAATCGAGAGTTGATGACAAATTAGTTTAATGCATATCTCTCCGCAAAATTAGAATTTGTTACTCTCAGCTCCCGTAAAATTTGAATTTGAAATTAAAGTGGAAGAGATTAAGCTTCAATCAATAAAAAATTTTTTTTTTGCTAAATCCAAAGATATTTTTTTTAAATATGAAAGAAATGAATATCATTTCATCATTGAAATATTTTCTTCAGTACAGAATATTGTTTTTATAATTTGTGCAATATCTCATAGAATTATTCAGTAAAAATTTCTCTGAATCCTCATAAAATTCAGTATTTAGTTTTACTTTCAAAAAAGATTTAAATGACGTAAATAAAAATATTTTATCTTATTTCAGTCGATAAACATATCTACGAAAATTTATGCAGTTGAAATTTTATACACTCTTTTAGTTATGAAGAATTGTATTCTGTAAAATATTCTTGATATTCCAACAATAAAAAAAAAAGTTTAAAAAACACGCTTTCTGCAAATTCACACCTGTTTCTACAGGGTGTCCCTAGTCTAGTCATAGTCTAATTATCCACATGATATACATTAAAATACTTGTCTTAAAGTGTCCTATCCGAATCTGTAAATATTAAACGCTGCATAGTTTGTGGGATACTCTGTATCTTCTGCGACCAAACCTGACAGAGTTTGAAGTTCTGAATATCACCATTTTAGGATAATCATAATTTTAGGCAAATCAGCCTTTAGAAAACTCCGGATGCCGATTGGCCAAGGTTTTTTTTAAGACAGTCAACGGAGTGGTCTAAAATCAAGCGTTTTTATAAAATAATAATATACAATACAATACGATCAACCAACCAATCGCAATACAATAAACCTTTATTTTTTATTTGAAATTTTGGTGTTTCAAGAATATATTACTATATATGACTTATGGAACTCATACGACCATTGATAAATCTTTAAAAATATAAAATTCGTAATTCCTAAATATAAAAATATGCTTAAAATAATTTTTAAAAATTATTAAAAATATAAATGTAATTCCTTTATTAAAAAATTATTTCTTACTTTTGAAGTTAGATATTAATTTTAAGTACAACAAAATTAATATTTATCAAAAGCATGCCTCAAGAAAAAAAAAATATTGAACTTGGAAAAAATGTCATTTATTCATGCCTTCATGAACAAGAATAGAAAAAAAATCGAGATGAAATGTTTATATTAACAATGAATAAATGGATTTTCACTACAGCAACAAAATATACTGTTGCAAAATGGAATTGAAATATTTTTGGTGCTGAATTAAAAAAATAGAAAAACTATTGTTTGGCATAATTGGTAACAGAACTTTTTAAATTTTGATGTAAAAAATTATTTTTTTCAAAAACATTTTTGTATCATGAAAATATAAAGTGCGGACAGATGTGAGTTCAAATCATCAGAATTTACTCAAATTTTTAGTTAATTAAAATTCTAGTTAAAATCGTAAAAAATGCTTATTTTCTGCCATCTAAGTATATTTGTATCTCTGGGTTTAGTGAGTCTGTCCTTTATAACTCCAGTATATTACACACAGAAAAAAGAGAGAGAAAGGCGTCTTTAATTACTGAAAAATCCAAAATCTCTTTTAATTTTTAATTGATTAAAGTTATTAAAAATTTCTTTGAGATGTGTACATTCAGACATCAAAATTTATCTGTACGAAATTCAATACTCTCACATTATTGATGCGATTATAATAAATTACATATAAAAGTATTAAAACTTGCACATCAGAAGCAATTTCTGAATTTTTTTTAAAAACAGCACATTATTATAAAATGTTGTCAATAAATCTTTGCATTTCATTATTTTTATTTGTTAAATTTTTTTTGAAATATTAAACTTTGTTCCACGAACATTTAATCGAATTTGAGAAAGAAATATTAGTTTTATTAAATGCGACATCTCATGCACACACATCACAATGGGGATAAGGCTCCTAAAATAATGATAAAATAAAATGCACTCATATATACACAGGTACTTAAACCCTTTCAGCTTCAGAACGACAGCAATTATAGTAATATAAGTGTTGTTTTGGTATAATAAATTGGCTATGCGCTACGTAGTAACGCAACCACTTACAGCGACACCTAGTGGTGAGTTCATATTACAAAAAACGCTACAAGATAAAGAAAAATGTTCACTTCTAAGTTGTAGAGTGTTATCCATTCATACTTTAATAATTAAAATTTATATAAATTGTTCTGAAACTATCAAAACAAACAAAGGAACAAAAATATGTGCTAATTACCATCCTTGATCGAACGATCTGAAGTTACCTCTACATCTATCGGTTGCATTTCACTAAAAGTTTCATCTGTTTCTGAAATTAAAAACCACTTTCTTAAACTATGCGTTAAGTTCAGAAATTAAAATCTTTTAATATTTCCTTTTACATTATTTTTTACTAAAAAAGATATGCTTACCATAAGTGCCTACATCGTTTAAAGTTACCGACGAATCAGTTACTTTCAACGAACTCGTTTCTACTGTTGGAAAAAAAATTCAATGTTAATTACCAAGTTATACATTAAAAAGACAAGTTATATCATGTGATTATTCCACATTAGAATTGGTTATTTTATATTGGAAGATTCAAGCAAGACAGGATGACTTTCTGGTGTCGATAGTGATATCGTAAGTGTTTTAGTGGAAGAAAACGGTAGAATACCACAGGAAATTACGAAAAAACTTGACACTGATAATTCGACGAGTCTTGTCATTTGAAAATATTGGATGCGTTTCCATATTCAATACCTGGGTTCCGTATCTTTTTCTTCTTAATACAGAGCGCTTTTTTTACGTGTGGTTCAGGAATAAGAAATGGATTATCTATAGCAATATACAGGGGAAAAGAACTTGCAAAAAAGAGGGTCAAAGTGCAGAACCTGTCGCAGAGGTTAGTCTGCCACTTTTAAAATTATTGCTATTATGTGCTTGATAGGACATCATCGGAAGTATTCCATTCGAACTATTCTAAAATGGTGAAATGATGACATTAGAAATGATCACATTTGACGAGGACTGTGAACAACTTACCAAACTCGATGGAAACACTCGAGAAAAACGTTTGTTTTTGGGAAACAGATATAACGAAATTTTTCTTCCACAACAATGCGAAACTACATGTTGCATAGCAACAAATGCCGTGAAAGCTGCAAGAATTGAAATGGGAAGCTTCTTCAACACCCACCATATTCTTCTAGTCTCGCGCCGTCTGCTTATTACCTGTTTAGGTCTTTACATAATAGTTTAAGTGGCAAAAATTTTAAAATCCGAAGATGTATAAAAGCTTTTCATGGCATTTTTTCCTGGAAAACCTTGACCAGTCTTCGAAAATAGAATTGGCAAATTTGTAGATCGATTGAAATATGTTATTCAAGGTATTGTAGATTATATTCATGATTAATATAGCTATATTGTCTTAATCTCGTATGTTTGAAGGTTACCAATAGATCGGACATGAACTATTTTGCAATCTTTTGACACAACACAGTACATTTTACGCTTATTTTCTGATCTTAATGAAAAGAATAAACTATGCATTTTGGACCTCTTCCCCTAGTATTAATAGATTAATTATTTGAAATGAATCTACAGTTTCTCTATCAAGACGACATACCAAGACTTAAATATGCTGCCCTTTTACCGAACAAATAACAAATGTAACAAATAAAGATACAATTTGCTCGTTAAAGGTTTGGTCTAAAATATAATGAAAAATATTTAATTTTAGCGAATTTTATTAATATAAAAATCATTCCTTGAAATTCACTCATGGCGTGAACAAGATAAATCGATTAGTTTTAACCAGATGTAAATAGGCGAGGAATATGTGTGTGGAAAGTAAAAGTCTTGGCCGCTTTGGTGGAAAGGTCGTTCACTTAAAAAGAGGTAGAAATGTTGGAGTGGAATGGGATTCTATTTCTAGACAATTCCCTTATGACTGAAGGTAAAAAAATTATACAAAATAGGATGATTGCCGTCTGATTACAATGAACAACTTTGCATTAGGAATTTTCCGATGACTGCAATAACTTAACCAGTTAACTGTTTCGACCTCTTCGGAAATTTTTTATCTAAATTATCATAACGTGTATGCATTATATAAATATAGTAAGAAATTAATTATAAATATGAAAATTAAACACTTATTATATAAATATAATAACTATAATTGAATAAATTCGTCATAACGCAAAATGTACATTTTCCATGACGAGTATACTCGTCAAAAACAGTTAACTGGTTAAAAGTTAAGGATTAAAAAATGATTTTCTCCCAAATTATTGATTTTCATCCAAAACTTATTAAACTTGAGTTACTATTTTCATACTCGCATTTTATCCCGCTCCTTTCTATCTTCATAAGACACTCTCGTATGAAATTAAGAGGAAGAAATTGTTGGAGAATATCATTATATCTGTTTAATTATATATTTTCATTATATATTATATTATATTCATTATATCGTTATATATTTTCCCTTCCCCGCTTGCCGATATGAGTTTTTACTGTAGATATGGATATAATGGTTCCAGAGGGAAGTCATAGCTTTTTCTTCGTTCTTGGGTTTTTTTTTTCCTGAGGAATTCATGAAAAGACTTTGAAACTACTGTGTTCAGTCTGTTCTAATGAATAAAATATTTTCCATTGCTTTATTGTTTTGATACTTTTGCATATTCCTGCAACCTTTAATTCATCTGCGTAACATTTTCAAAGCTTATACATTTCTAAGCGATTCTGGCTTATTTTGTGTTCTCTTTTGGTTTATCTTGTATTTTTTTCTGTTTGAATCATACGATGGATAGAAGAAGTTGTTGTTGTGGCTTATACCCCTTGGATTGCACTCCATTCAAACCAAATGAGAGATCGGGGAAAGAGAGGTGCAGTAGCTTCGGAGGGTAAGGATCCCAGAGGGCAAAAGTCTGACTTCTAGCTCAAATGAAGATGACACTCACACCCTCCCTTGCACAATCCCTTTTTACAGGGGGACTCTTTCACACACCTCACAGACAGAACACAGGGTAGAGAACAACCATGCCCGAACCAGGACTTGAAGCGGGGTCACCCAGATCACGGGCAAGATTCGCTACCCTAGGCCAGGACGTCTACATAGAAGCAGTGCACTATCTAAATTACTGATTGACTTTGAAGGCACTTATAAACGTGAATATTCCTAATAAAAGTGAAAACAAAATAACATTCTTACCTTCTTCGCAGTATTTCCCATTATATGGTGCTATGCACCGGCATGTAACTTCTTGTTCTTTTATTTCACATATGCCATTATTCTTGCAAGGATCCAAATCACACGGGCCTATTTTGGAATGTAGAAATTTAAAATAGAATCGGCAGCTTCAGGTTTGCAAGGAAGGAATCTCTGAACAAATTTTGCTCTCTTCTCCTGGCATGCAATAGTTTGAAATTTTGTACATTTATGTGTTCTTAAATCACAATGCATTATTTAAAAATTTTTAGGGCATTAATTACGAAGTAATTAATTAATGAAATTAATTTTTTAATTCTATACGCCTGATACTGAATGTCTAAACATAATTGATTATAACTGAATATTAAAAAGTTTAAAAAAATTAAACAAAAAAGTTGCAGTTGGGTTAGTTCAGTAAAAAAATTTTGTAAACCCATTTAAAAAATTTTTTTAAACTTAAGATGGTTCATATTTATGAAAATTGCATTTTGATGCCAATTTGTTTTACTCTTCTTTTTGATGAACTCGAGTTTTGAAATTTTAGATAGTTATGTATTACTAATAACAAACTAATACTCATAAGATTTAAGAAATTAGTTATTGGTTAATCAATTAATTTTAATTTAATGTTTGCTTCTCTATAAGTAGTACAGTCTGAAAGAGAATCCAAAAAACAATGCTTTTATAATATTTATAAAACAGGAGAATGAAGTATATTAAAAACGATAAAATTGAAAATGGCAAAGATAAGAAGAGTGCTTTTTATTGTTATAATTATAAGTAAGAAATAATTTTAAATAAAAATAAGAAAATTAAAAGCAGCAGCAATAAATGTGTGTTTTTCAACAGTTTTATTTTTTAAGATATTATTAAGGTTAAAGTTTAAGGTATAATACAAAAGTTAAATGTATGTAAAAATATTTGAGTCTAACAATTTTAGCAGTCTATAATCTGTATTTTATAATAAATGCATTAATTTAATTGTCACTAAGGGGTAGAAATACTACATGTAATATATGAACTACAATATTGTCATTTATTATATGAGAAATATAAAAAATCGCAGATACTTTCTTTATTAATCGAAATTTTATTCAATGCAGATTCTGAGAAAAAAGAAGACATGTATTTTATCAAAAATCTTTCCAAATATCTGAAATTAATGACTTTATAATAATGTGAAAATCAACTATATTTAAATTTCAGAGTATATTTTTAATATAGATGCAATTTTTATAATCAAGAATATTCAGTTATGATTAAAATATTCCCATGAACATTCACATGAAATTCTCAGAATTAAATTATTAATTTATTGCTTGATTTTATTTTTAATTCAATATGAGGGTGTGCTTCTGATTACGAATTTGATAAAAATTGATAACATGTTTCTGTAATAATTCTTATAAAAAATTATGAAACCGATTAAAGGTAACAGGAGAGAAAAAATAGGAGAGGGCGATTAAAAAGCATACTTATTTTTATTTCAAAATGTATATTTCATTTTATACCTGGAGGTCAAAGTAATATTCATTAAAATGTTTAGTGATAAGATCTTAATATAAATCGTAATGCCGTGGCTGAGTTGCCAAGGACCGAACTCGCAACTTTAGAGTTTGTAACCGCATAACATAACCACTAGAAAAAAGTGACAACTCGCCCCCGGAGGTTGTTAACTGCTTATGAAGCTACTGCCACAGTAATTATACGATAAAAAAATTCGTCATATTTAGTTGAAAATTAAAGTATATTATGAATGTGACAGAAATCAATATTTTCGAAGAGAATTTTTTCAAAAAATTTGGTTATTATATTATGAGCTTCGATGTCCAAATTTCCAAAATTATTTTTTTACATTTTTGTAAAAAATAAATAATTTTTCGAAAGCAAATTAATAATGTACTTTTGAATTTTTTTACATACTTTAAAATGCATTTAGAAGCATCTTTTTGATTAAATTAGATTCAAAGCCGTTAGGATATATTACTAATTTGCGATTTTTAACGAATGTATCGAATATTTTTTATTCACTTTTTGTAAATTCAGAAGAACTTTCTTCATAAACGCACTTGAATTTTGTTTTTACTCTCATTCTAGGAAGCCAAGAAATATTTTATATTTGCAAAACTCCCATATGAATGAGATTTTACGTCTTTAAATACTATTTTCTCCAAATTAAGAATTCTGATAAACTTTTCTTAAAAATCCCATCATAAATTAAAATCTAAGTCATTTTTTTTGTTTAAATTTGGTTAAACGATTTCTGAAAATGTTTTACATACTCTTAATGAGACAGAATGTTTTCTATTATGAACTAAGGAATAAAAAATTTGTTCCTTAATAAATTTTGCAAATTTTTTTAATGCTCCAAAATGCAAGAAAAAAAATTAAATTTTATGCTGTTCTTTATTCAAATATTCCTAATTAAATATTGGATAAAAATACAGCTTGTTTCTTAGTTCATGAATTTGATAACGTTTGTATGAAGCTATGTGTAAAATATTGGGCAAGTAATTTGATAAAGTTATAAATTAGAAGGTTTTTGTTTTAAACTTCTGCTTTTAGTTAAAAAAAAACTTCCAATGAAAAAAATTTTGTTTTTTTTTAATATATATATATATATATATATGTAGTGACGAACGTCTAATGATGAGCGCCATCTGCTGGCCAACAGGTGTTGATGCTTGTTAGACGGAGTGCAGACGAGACGGGTCTGAACGAAAGTCAGGACGTGTGAGAGGAGACGGGTCTCTGAACAAAAGACGCGACGGAACATGTAAATTAATCCTGCGACGTATTCGACGAAATCTATTTAATGTTCATTTCTTTTATGTTAATGTAATTGTCCATCCTAAATGTAATTAAATGTGCGTGATTCTAAATAGTAGTGATTCCTGCGTCCTACAT
>JAPMOR010029484.1:16638-28364 GCA_026543865.1 Argiope aurantia
GCACTCTTACCTCAAGAACTGTTGGGCCATCTGGTGCTGAGTATGGGAAGACGGTGCGAAGCAACCATTGCAGTAAGGGGAGAGCGATATGTGTAACGATACTATGAGTTCAATAAAGCCTTTTTTTGTTTGATTCCATACTGTATGCATTGTATTCATTTCTGCGCAACTATGCTTTCGTCATTCTTTCAGAACAAAATGCTGTATATCATTTCTGAATTTCATGTCTCTCGGATGATTTCTCGTGAAGTTATGGCAACAAGCATACCTGTTGCTTAAGTTTGCACACCAGTGTAGAAATATAGAGAAAATATTGTAATCGTCAAAACATTCGAACTTCAGATTTTGACGAATCTTCATGTTTCCATTCTCCTTGAGTCCGAAAAACACATTTTGAGCGTTATATCTATCTATCTATTTGTGAACCCGATAATTCAAAAACGCTCTGAATTAAACTTATGAAATCTGGTAGATGAACTTACTACCAAATTTATAGATTTATATAAAATTTTGAGCGATTTTAGGTTACCTATTATTAACTGAAAGGAATTAAGCACACGATAAGTTCAGTAAAAATGTTAAATTCGGGCCAGAGATCAATATTTCGTAACTATTGATCACTAATACTATGCAACGCATTCTCGGTCTTAGTCTTAACAAATTTATACGGAGGAAGGAGTATAAGTCTTTATTAGGGACATGCGAGAAAGTCGTGGGGAGATTAATCACGCTAATATTTAAGTATTAAAAAAATAAATTATCTAAAATATAATTACCTGAAAATACTACGATAAATCAGATAATCAAGCAAAAAATATATTATATAAAAATTATCATATAAATACTCCGAACAAATGAAAGACATCATACTATTTTCACAGATATTCCCAAAGTATTCAGAAGTACAGGTACAGTTGAAGTCATTTTCGGCAGTTTGGCACGTTCCGCCATTTAAACACGGATTGTTGTCGCAAGTTTTGGGAAGTATTGCTGGAAGAGAAAGAGATAAAAAACGATTTTTGCAAAGTAGGAAACATATTTTTTTTTTGGTGAAAATGGACTATTCTTAGATTAATTTAAATTTTTATACACTTTTTTACTAAACATTTTTATTTAACTTGATTAACTTCAATTTTGAAAAGAAGGAATCTTTTTAAAAGTTTTTCTTCGCACTATTTTAATTTTTTTGATATTAAATAGGAATAAATTATTTAATTAAGTTAAATTTTAATTCCATACCAGTGACCTTGCACTGAAAGTTCGTGCAAAAAGGATTATAAATATATATTAAAAATCTAAAATAATTAAATTAAAAAATTATTCACCGTTTAGTTCACTAAAAAATTGTTCAAACGCTTTTTCGTAAATTTTTTAAACTTAATTTTTCCACTTTTGTAAAAATGGTGTTTTGTTATCGATGTTTTTAAATTCTTATCTTTGATGTACTGAAGCTTTGAAAATTTGTATAGTTATGCGTTACAAACGACAAAATAGAGATAATTTCAAAAATTTGTTTTTAGTTAATCGATTAATTTTCATTTAAGGTTTTTTACTATAAGGTAGCACCATCTGTAAAGAGAATCAAGAAACAGTGTATCCATAATATTTTTAACTATGATGAATGCATACATTAAAGATTAAAATGTTGAAAATTTTAAAGATAAGAAAAGGATATTTTTTAAAACTCTCTTTTATTATCATAAAGAGAAAATAATTTTTAATAAAAATAGGGAAATGAATAAAAAAACGTGTTCTCCAACGCATTGTATTTGAGATATTATTAAAATTAAAATTAAAAATTTAATTTATGGACAAATATTTGAGCCTATTAATTTTGCCAGCAGTTTATCTATAGTTTATAAATGATGCATTAAATTTAAATTTCGTTAGTGAATAAAAGTATTACATATAAAATGTGAACTACAAAATAGTCTTTTAATATATAAGATTAATCTGAAAATTGCAGATATACGTTTTTTTTAGGTGAAACTTTATTAAATGCAAATTCTAAAATTTCTAGCATAGCTGAAATAAAAATGCAAATATTTTACTAAAAACATATTTAAAATATTTGAAATTAATAATTTTATAATTATACGAAAATTAAGTATGTTTAGATTATAGAATATATTTTTAATAAACAGACAGTTTATAGACTAAAGAATGTGCAAACATTCTTAAAAAATACCCAATGAACATTTTGTTCTGATTTTAATATTTTCAAAATACAATTCTAAATTTAATTTCTTGAATTTATTTTTAATTCAATATGAGGGAGTGCTTCAGATTATGAATTTGAAAAAAATTAACAAGTTCAGATAATAAATAGAATGAGAATTTAAGAAATAGATTAAAGGGAACAAAATAAAAATTAACACTAAAATACAATATATGTTTCATTTTAACCTGAAGATCAAAGTAGAAATCAGTAGAACTTAAAGAAAAAACTGAGAAAGATGAATTACAATTCTTTATAAAACTGATTGAATTTTTTTTTGTTCATTCTACGAAGTCGAGCTCATTTTATATTTGCAAAACCCAAATTTTAATGCTATTTTATATCTTTAAATGTTGTTTTCGTAAATTTTGGATTTGGGTAAAATTTTCTTAAAATTTCATCACGAATTAAAATCAATCTAATACATTTTTTTTGTTTGATTGGTATAATGATTTCTCAAAATGTTCTATAGTTTTTGAAAATACAGAATAAAAATTTGTTCGTTAAAAAAATTTTGCAATCGCTTTTAGGCTTCATAATGCAGCATTTATTTCGAATACTAATATTTAAAAATTTCTTAATTTATGAGCTAAAAATATATTTTAAAATTATCTGCAAGATATTGAGCAAGTTATGTAATTTTATAAAATTCTAAACTAGTAAGTTTTTGCTGTATACCTCTTTTTTAGTTTAAAAAACTAACAATTAAAAAAAAACTTTTGGTCTTTAACTGACATATTTTTTGTTTTAGACATCATTTTACAATCAATGTCTTTTGAAAATTAAAAATTATCTTGTTTTATAACAATTTTTACAAAATTCAACTCTAACTTAGTCATTTACTTTATACCAAAATAGGTTCTTACAAAATAGTAATTACTTATAGAATTTTATTCACAGAGAAACGGATACAATGATTCCGATTAAAGGAAAATACAGAAAAAAAATCCACTGTTACCTTCTTGGCACTTATCTCCTGTAAAATGTCCATTACATGCACAAGTGTAACTTGTATCATTAATTATGCATTTAGCATTATTTTTGCAAGGATTTGGATTACAAGGATCTGTAATAAAAAGAAAATGGCATAGAAAATGTACTAAAAAATGAAAAAAAAAATGAATAAAAGCAACCTTCAAAAATGGTCTTTTATAGGCTTACTAAAGCTTTGAATTCTTTGATTAATTTTTAATCTTTAATATATTATTCATTATTATGAATATTAAGTGATTTTTTTAAAGTAATTTCTACTTAAATACTTCACCACTATATGGAGCTCGTCGGAATCAAATTAATCGATTAACAAATAATTTTAAATTCGGGGAAAATATAAAAAGGGCATAAATTTACTGTACATAAAAATGAAAGTTAAAATTCCATTTTAAAATTCCTTCTTTAAAAAAAATCAAGTTAAATAAAAATATATAAACAAATATTTAAAATAAAAATTATTTAAATAAGAAACAGAATGCATTGAAGACTTTGGTTGTTTGGGTTTGACACTACTTAAGAGCACTTTGAAATGCAATTTTTTATTTGTTAATGCTATCAGCAACTTCATATCTACTTTTTCCCTTATTGTCTCTTAAAAGAAAGTCTTTCTTTGTGTTATATTTCTTTCATTTGAATACATATATCTTTTCAATTAAAACCTTTTCATTGATTCTCTTATTATTTTGCCTAAATATTGTTTACCATTTTTATAGAAAGCTACGCTTTTACAAACAATGCCTACAGAAAATAAAGACAGTAGATAAGCCAGTAAAAACTCTTTGACCAAAATATTGCCATTTATAATATCAATCAAAAATAAATGCGTCTGTTTTTTATTTATTAATCACAAGAACTTCTGTTAAAAGATTTACAGTACATGAAATTTGACATGGTTGAAAATTGACGATGATTTATTTCTTGTCCATTTGTGTTAGTTTAGACTTTATAAAATTAATTGTTTCTGAAAATATTTAATTAATAAGTAAAAACCTGCATTTTTGTCCCATTCTTCGGTGATAATTTCTGAAATACCATATAAAAGAATATTTTACATTTTTTATAGCACACATTGTTGTTTTTTTAATCATAGTATTTGCCGTATATTTTTTTTAAAAAAACTTTTCCTTTATTCGTTTATTTTGTGTAACTAATCACACACACAATATGTGTTTGTATTTTTTATTAATAGGCCTCCAAACATTTTTTTTACTACAAGTGGTCCATATAACTACAGCGTTTTTGGCCCTTTTGACTTCAAAAAAGGGCACAATAGCAAAGGCAATAAAACAATCATGAGATTTTATTGTAAATCAATCAAAATGGTATTCTTTTCCGCATTATTATTGGTCCAAATCAAATTTGTAGTGTAATATAGAAATACAAATGAGACGCCGTCATTAGATACTAGTGGTTAATTCTAGCAGTATTATATGGAAGACAGACTTCTTGTAAAATTCATATATTGTCCAAAAAATATGCATTGTATTAATGATTTCTATGAAAATAAAAATGCCGGCGTCCTTCCGTAGGGTTAGCGCATCTTCCACGTGATCTGAGCGTCCCGGGTTCGAATCATGGTTCGGACAAGGTTGTTCTTCATCTGTGTTCTATCTGTGAGCTGTGTGAATGTGCCCCCCCCCCTGTAAAAAGGGGTTGTGCACGCGAAAGTGTGTGTATCATCTTCATATGAGCTGGAAGTCAGACTTCTGCCTTCGGGTGCTCAGGGGTCTTTGCCCTCAGAAGCTACTGCACTCCCTTTCCGTGGCAACGCGGACACGACATCATCATAATCATCATGAAGATAAAAATAACAAAAGCAGTGATACCTGCAACTAATATTTTATAGGAAATATGATATTCGGACTTAATCCTTAAGTTATGATTGTACTCATTCAATCTTTATCTTCTGTAAGCTTCTTCGTAAAATTTGACATTTTCTAAAGTTAAAAGGTTAAGTAGCAATAATATTTTTAATGCAAAAATATGAATTCAGTTTCTTTTCTTTTACTTTTTTCACAGTTTTCTCCAAAGAATGGTCCCGAGCAGTTGCATATACGATTTCCTTTTTGATCTAATGAACAAGTTCCGTTATTTTCACAGGGGTGTTCCGTGCATGGACCTGCAATAATATAACATCTGTATAATTATTAATTATACTTTTAGCTCCATTCTGTAATTTTTTTTTTATCAGAATGCAAATTCCCTTTAATGCATCATCAGGTAGCTTTTTCCTATCGTTTTATCAGAAGTGAAAAGGCATTTTTATTGGCTTAGGTTCTAGCATTTGAATATTTCCATATTTAAATTTTAAAAACTAATTAAAGATATCCATCTTGTTTAAACGAATTTTGAATATTATAAAAGAACGATTATTTATAATTTGCGAGGTACAGAATAAATATCGAGTTTATAATTTACAAGGAAGAGAAAATATTGGAATTGTCAAAAAATGCAAAGCTGATATTTTGTCAAATCTGGACGTTTCAGACTTTCGGATTCCAAAAGGCACATTTCTACTTTCTTGCACATGATTTATAGAGGAAGTATTGTAATCAACAAAACTGATAAACATATTTTGATGAATAACCAGACCTCTCTGAGCCCAAAAAACATTATTTTTGACATTGTCTAGCAGTGAAGAATAACTTTATAAAGCATGGAGGATCTGGATTTTACATCAAATTTACAGTTTTAACCACTTTTTGAACGGAATCCTTTCAAAGGAAGTTTGCCTGTCGAGTTGTTGGTGTACTGGTGAACCAGATAGATGAAATTTAGCACACAAATTCAGCTTCTAAAATGTAAATTTATTTTTAATATGTTAGATCAAACCTGCCAAAGGGTTGGCCGCCTATCTATTTGTATTTTCGAATATATGTAAACGCAATATGGTACACATGCCGGTAAATGAACATTTTTGATTTTTCTTTTTTTTTTATCTATTTATTTTCTATTTTAGTGTATTTATTTTTATTTTAATTATTTATTTTCTATTTTAGTGTACTGTTTTTTATTTTATCTCTCATAATTTTATTTTTATTTCATTTCATTCAAAATGTATTATTTTCTATAATATGTGGTGTAGACTATATTTATTGTGTCCCTTTACCGTAGATTAGTTATTTTTATTTTACGTATCCATCTTCATGTCTATCATATCAGCACATGTCTTTATGTCTTTTAGAGAATGAATGAATGAATGTTCCTTTATTTCTAAATTTATAATCATTACTGATAGAGCATATTCTGGGTAACGCCGCTGTTGGTACCTACCTTATAATCAATAATACAAAAAAAAAGTTGAAGCAGTTGCATTACTCTATCTTCTCTTTTGGATACTAAATGGCGATGCCTGATTATGTACGCATCCCATAGTGCATTGCGATTGTAAGTAAGGAAATGATACACTGTTCTGTTAAGGTACGCACGTGAATGTCTTGTCTTGTCTTCCGTGTTTTGCGCTTGTTTTGTGTGAAATGTGATGATTAAAAAATGTTCCCGAAAGCATGGATCCTCTTGCTTCCATTGCACGGATCATAATGATCATAATTCCCCCACAAAGTAAAATATTTCTATTAGTCATATTATAATATTTAAATCCGAGAAAGATAATACTTCTGCGATTAAAACTAATCGAATAATGAAGCTTTGGATATTTGTACTTCAAAGCATTCTATATAATTGCAGTGGCCCTCTCTTCAGAGCCTAAATAAATGAAATGCAAGACTTTATATCAGTGTTAGTATAAATCGCAAGAGAATGGAAATATTTTTGTTTGTTTAAAACGTTAGTGCATCAAAAATATTTTACTAAATACGACTAATAGGACCAGGGAATTTTTATAGAGCTTTAGATCTTGCGGATGTTTTTTCGGAAGTGCAGTAATTGATATAAGCAGTATGAAATATAATTCTTTATGTCATGAAAAAAATTTTATCGTCAGAAATGCAAATTTGTGCCAAAATTTGAACCAATTATATAAAAAGGATCAACTATCTGGCCATGATGTCTCATTATCTGGTGTATCCATTTCTTTTGCTAAATGCATTGGCAAACAACTTCCGTAGCAATCCACTTTCCGTTTAGTGCGCCATATTCTATAATAAAAACGACTCGTTTGTGCATGCCTGACCTATATGAAAATATGTTGACGTTCTTTTGGAAGATTCTGCAAATTTTATTTTAAAATAATTCTCTCAACGGTTTTTTTTAAAAAGATTTTTTCTTAAAGAAAATTGATTTCATTAGCATAATGGAAATTTTAGAAGACAGAATTCGTGATATGAAGTGAAGGGTTTATTTAAAAATACTCTCAAACTCGCAAATAAAAATTTGAAATCTTGAAGCATTTATTATTTTGCATTTTGAAGTGTTTCTTATAAGTGGTCTCGCTTTCATTTTTCTAAATAATTCATTTTGTTATAACAACCTCCTTTCCGGAATTTGATATTGTTTTTTAATTTAGAAATAATTCCGTCTAAAATCTATGGGGACACTTTTAACATAATTAATAAGATTCCTGAACATTTAAGTTATATCACTAATTTGAGAAACACAAGCCTACCATTTTCACAGTGTGTTCCAGAAAATTGTGGGGAACAAATGCATATAAATTCTTTATCAGATGGTATACAAACTCCTTCATTCTGGCAAGGATTTGAATCACATGGAGAAGTGTCTGAAAATGTATTAGATAAAATAAAGGTATCAAATAAGCAATTTAAAGTCTAATATAATTTTTTAAATAAAATATTTTACAATATAATGCATACATTCCATCTGCAAATATTTATTACGTAGATGTCCTGTTTTGACGTCGCATGCTAATTATCATAGATGGAGGTTTCAAAATAAAGATAAAAGATTAGGATTCATTTGAAGTATTAATCATTTCTCTAAAATGGCAAAGAAAAGTGATGACGTTACATGCATGACAAAAACAAATAAACGTGGTCAATCTTCAGAAAAATTCAGATTGCAATATATAAATCTGCAATCATTCAGTCGAGTTTCTATACTAATCTTGCGTGTAGAATCTTAAAGACAGACTACCCAGATTCTTAAATACGATAAAATACATTTTTACAGACATCCAGAACTATTACTAAAATTCGTTACACAATCGTATATAACTTAATGTATAACATTTCCCTAAAGAGCTAATAAGGCAGTGGCTATGCTCGCTATAAATTCATATAATAATAATTATGTGTTCCCATTTTCACAAAATTTTGAAGACAAATTTTGAAAGACAAATATTCTTTCTTGTAAAAAAGCATGCATTATAGATAAAAATTACATTATTATAATTTTGTTTGAGTTTGTTTTTGTTAATGGAACGCATTGTCCTATTTCCTTAAGATTTATATGGGGAAAAAATTTTTCGGCTAAAGAATGTTTCACATTACGAATAAAAATCGGGAACGAATTATACTACTGAAGCAAAGTTCCACTGTATTTTCTTGACTTAAAAATACGATTTACTCCACAGCAGAAAAAATCTTCAATCTACGAGGGTTTTTTTATATTAATTATTTTCCTTTTATTTTGTATTTTATTTTTTCCTCCAGAGCAGAATATTTTAGATGCAATCGAAAGAATAATGTCTGAACCATTTATCTGTTCTTGATTAAAACCTAAACTTTTATTTTATTAAAAATCCAGTCGATGTTGCAGATTCTCAGAAAATCAAAATATTATATTGTCATACAAACTGCACAAAATTCCAGACTTTAATACAACTCAGAGAAATGAAAATTCGACTGCAAAACTCCATTTTGAAAAACGTGGAAGAAGTGAAGTTAAATAAAAGTATTAAAAAAAACTAGCTTCACCATCGTTGATAAATCTTAAAAGCTATTTCAGCTGAAATACCACGAACACAGTAGTATTTGGCAACAGCAACAAAGCATTTTTAAACTCCTATGCAGCAAATAAATAAATTGATAAGATTAATCTATAAATCTAATTATACTAAATTCGAAAATTTAAACATTATAAAGGATTAAGATAAAAGAAACAAATAACATGACTTTGAAAGACATTTCAGTAATACTAAAGTGATTAGATTTTCTAAAATTCTTTAAAAAACATTCTGGAATCTGAACGCCTAATAAAAAATTGTTATTAAGGAAATAGACGATGAAGCTGGATACAAAAGAAATAACTAAAGTATTTTGGGATATCAACTATTTTTTTAAATTCCATTTTCAAAAGAAAAAGATTTAAAAAAGCCTGAATAAAATATTTTCCCTATTAATTTTATTTTATCTTTCCATTAGGCGGATTTATATACATTGGTCATTTTAAAGAGGCTCTATTTTAGAAAGTAAATATTTAAGTATTAAACCTAATTAGTATTCTTAGTTTCAACTTGCTACTTCAACGTATAGAGTGAAACAATCGAAAATATTTCTTTAAAAAATCACATATTCATCGGAAATCGAGAGGTCTGATCTCTTTATACACACATAATAAATATCTGAAAAAGGTATTCATTTTTATTTATTTAAATTTAAAATTAATTGCTTTATTTAACTTTTTTTGAAAAATTAATTATATTTCATATTTTTCTTCATTTAAGCTATTTATTTATAATCACAATCGGGGTTACCTTCGACATTCAAGGCAAACAACAGAAAATCAAGATTTTCTGCGTTGTCTGTATTATTTAGTCTTCTTAATAAAACTCAAAATATAAAATTTGTTCAATTACCTCCTTTTAAAGAAGCTGGTAAAGAAATTCCAGGATCATACAAGAAAAACAGAAGACTCCACAAAAGCAACGCTTCCATGTCTTAAATTTTCTCCGAACTAAAAACAAAGTTTTCCAACGTAGTGAGTGATAAGTGTGAATTTTGAACTTTCGGCTTCTTATCTATTTCTCATCGTTTCCCGTCTCTCGATATGATCTAAGAAAAGGGAAATCCCCTTCTAGGAGCATATGCAAGGATTCAGGAATTATCACATGAATTTCGGCGGGCTTTTACAGTTGCAGGTACAAATAAAGTAGTTTCAGCAAAAATCCGTTGTTCCCGGAAATCCATATTCAGGAATGTCTCGCAAGAATGTCTCAACTTTTTCAGGATATAAAGTTATTTGATTTTTCATATAATATTTAAGTCAACCATCAACAGTGTTTTATCTCCAAAATATATAAATAAATAATAAATATAAAATATTTCTATAATCGCTTCTAATAATAAAGAAGAATGTGTGTATATTGGTGACAGTTTGATGTAGAACTGCAAAATTTGGTTTGGATGGGCTTTAGAGGGTGAAAATATACATCTAGGAGTTATATTTAAAAAAATTTTTTAATTAATTAAAAATTGTGCGAAATTTTAGTATTTTTTTTTACGTAAGGAAAAATTATAATACAAAATTAATTTTTTAAATATTTAAAATTCTACGATATATTTCAAGAATTCTCATTTTTTTTCGAATTCTTTTTTGATCGTTTGGCATAAATGATTCAGAACTACTTTATTTGGGATGTAAAAATAGCGTGCAGTTAATCATTTTAATTAATTAAATATTGTGCAAATTTTTAGTATTTTTTTTCACGTAAGTACTGAAAAATTATAACACAAAATTAATTTTTTTAATTATTTAACATTCTACGATACATTTCAACTTTTTAGAAATCTTTTCTGATCGTTTGACATAAATGATTCAGAACTACTTTATTTGGGATATAAAAACAGAGTGCAGTTTTGTAGGTTGCTGGTCTATGAACTCAAGTACTCTAATCATAAATTCCATCCTTCTTGTAATGTTTTCAAGCCTTTATAAAGTTAAATTTTACGTAAATACAGAAATGAATTGTACATCATCTAAAGATTTACAAAAGTTACCTTTCCAATTTAACAATTAAATTGATATTTTTGTATATTTTTAATTAATTTTTTTTGAAATATATTAAAATTTTACAAATATATATTTTACTATTGTAAAGAAACTCAAATCGATTTCATTTTTTTCTGCAAATATTTCATTCGGAATTTTTCTTCCATTGCTGATGAGAAAATCGTCAAGACGTTTTACATGATGGACAAGTTTCTGTTTTAAAAATATTTTTATAAACTTTTTGAAATTTACTATAATTATGATCTAACTATACAAGTAAGCCATGATGGCAAATATTTAAAGTGCGTCCGTTTTTAAATGGTTTTATCAGAAGAATTTGGTATTTATTGAAGTTTAATCATTTCCGCTTTAAGTTAAAATTCACATTTTTAGGAGAGATGACAACAAATTTGAGAGATTCATAGTATAACGTACAGAATGATGCAAGGCTTCTAAAATATAACGTGTTACAGGTTTATCAAAATTCGTTTAATGATATTTAGAAAAAAAAGCCATTAACACATACAAAATAATTGAAGATTTTAGCGATCGTAAATCCTGACGAACCAGTTAATCGCCAAAGGGAGCTAGTCAGATAATGAGGGTCATATTTTGTTTAACTTCAAAGTATAACAGAAATAATGGGTTTCTTCGTTGGCCCGTACGG
>JAPMOR010029484.1:28374-40548 GCA_026543865.1 Argiope aurantia
GATTCACAAACAATTAGAAAGAACATCTATATCTTGACAGAAAATTACAGGTATTCCTAAATTTTTAAATAAACCTGACATATTAAAATCCACTGTTTTATTTGTTGCTCCATAGCATGAAAATATTAATAAACTAATGTATAGTATGCCAATTCAGTCATGCGATACCATATGAAAAAATTGTTTGAAATATTTTACATACCTTTGGGTCCATAGTTACTATTTTAAGCAAATCGTTACTTATTGGGTCATAGATACTAATTAGATAAGGGTTTTTGTAAAATTTAATTAAATTTTTAAATTAAAAAAATTCAACAGAAATTTTTATATTTTTATTCAATGATTTCAGATTACATTACAGCAAAAAATATTTTTTCCCCTTCTTTAAATAAAAAATTTCCTTAAATTTCCTTCTTTAAAATAAAAAATAAGACTGAATAATATTACTTTTATTTTTTTACCTAATTTTAAGAATTTTTTTGATTATATTTTATTTCAATATTTTTCATTGCCATAAAAATTGCGTTTTTTATTTATATATAATTCATATTATAACGCTATTAAATAATTTTCATTTTCTTGTATACGTAGTATAGAAGAAGTATAGTAACTCAAAAAAAATTCGGAATCGAGGTTTTGACGAATCTCCATGTTCTCGAAGTTCGAAAAACTCTTTTTTGGAAAATGTCCTCCTGTCTGTCTCTGACAACGCTTTGAGATGGGCGGTTGAAATTTGGTATACGATCTTTGCACCAAATGTGCGCCGGCGTCCTGGCATTGGGGTAGCGCGTCTTCCCCGTGATCTAGGCGTCCCGGGTTCGAGTCCCGGTTCGGGCATGGTTGTCCTTCATTTGTTCTATCTGTGAGATGCGTGAATGTGGCCCCCTTTAAAAAGGGGCTGTGCAAGCGAATGCGATGCGTGAGTAGCAAAATCGTACTCTTGGCCCTAGTTGGCGCTACTAAAATAAGAGACGTTCCCTTTCGGCTTAAAATCGTTGATTTCAAATCAGCGGGCTTGCCTATGGCAAGTGCCATTGGAAACAACAACACCAAATGTGCAAATTCTTATCAAATTTTGATTCAAATCCGTTCAGAGAAAGTCCGTCTGCCCAGCTGTTCGAATATATGTTAAGATGATACAAACCGAAGAGCATTTTGAATTTCTACCAAGACACCAAATAGTTGGTTCAAAAGTTTATGTTCGCCAACTCACCAAACTGAGAGATGCATTTCAAGAAAAGCAATTAGAATCGTAAAATCGTAAGGATGTTATTTTCTAACATGATAATGCAAAGCCTATGTATTTTTGGTCACTCGCCAAAAATTATTGGAAGTAAGTTGGAATGTATTGACACATCCACTTTATAGACTTGAACTTGCGCCTTTCATTTACATTCATTTTATTCAATGTAGAATTCCTTAAATGGTAAAGTTTTTAATGGCGCTGATGACATAAAAATCTCAGCAAAAATCAGAAGCTTTATGAACATGGAATTAAAATATAGCCTGAAAGATGAGAAAAGTCAAAGATGGTAGTCAACAAAAACGATCAATGCCTAATTAAATAAAATTATATTTCAGAGTGAAATTTTTGAATATCCCTTCTTTTTTAAATTTGCATTCATTTAGTTGTCTATCCTATATATATATATATAATTAAGAGTAAGTTTTCAATATAAAAGGGAGATTTAATAATTCAAGCTCAAAACACTATCATGCTACGATATTTTGGATTTCAGAACCAAATCTTCTTTAAATATTTTAGTTAAATATGAACGAATAGATTAATTAAGACACAATGAACCTGCTAAAGGATTTAGACAAGCAAAGGTAAAATTTTATACATTTAGCCATTTTTGAGTTATCGTGATACAATGACTGATAGACAATTTAACAGATTTGAAAAAAAATTTTATACAGATTTATTATTACAAGGATAAAACCATATTCCAAATTTTATCCATCAAACTCATTCCATTTATAAATTATTGTATTCGCATACATGGAATCGGACAGACATGCAAACATCCATTAATGGATTCTCTCCAAACCTGGATAAAAATGCCTTTGATGAAAAACTTCACACCAAGTTTCATTCAAGTAGCTTTCTACGTTTTTCGGTTATTCACAAGCATGGAATCTTTTCTTTAAAAAGCTTGAACCAAAATTCGATGCCGATATATTATAATGACCACGGATTGTTACTTTGAGTCAATATCGCAACAACAACCGTAATCGCCGGCGTCCTGGCATAGGGATAGCGCGTCTTCCCCGTGATCTGGGCGTCCTGGATTCGAGTCCCGGTTTGGGCATGGTTGTTCTTCCTGTTCTATCTGTAAGATGTGTGAATGTGCCCTCCTGTAAAAAGGGGCTGTGCAAGCGAATGAGTGATGCGTGAGTAGTCAAATCGCACTCTCCGCCCAAGTTGCCTCTACGATCAAAGCAAGAGGCGCTCCCCCTTAGGCTTAAATCGGCTGTCTTCAAACAGCGGTCTTGTCCGTGGCAAAGTGCCATGAGAAACAAGACAACCATAATCCATTTTTTTTTGTCCGTTGTTTCAAAATAAGTTTGATTTTTTTCAGTACTTTTTCGGCAAATTCTGAAGAAGAAAATGTTTAACAATTACATTACTTTTTAAAATGTATTTTCTTACATGAAAAAGTAAAGGATCAAGTTAAATCCAGCAAAAGTTGAAGGATATTCAATAATTTAAAAAAAAAAAAAAAAAAAACACCTGCATATTTTCTTAAAATGATGAACTGATTTTAATGATGAAGATGATGACTGATGATGATGATTCTTCTTAAAATGATGAAGAAGCACAAACTGATTCTAATATATTTTTTCTTTGTTAATGAATATCCTTGACAATGTGTGTATTTTGGACTGTTTGAAGTGATGTTGGATTTTTGTCCCACAATAGTCTGCAGATTTTTAAAATAACATGGAATTCTTATTCTATAATAGTTTTCGATTTTTTTAAAAAATGATGTCAGATATTTATTGTGCAGTAATTTTCCCGGATTCCTTCAATGGCATTGAAATCGTTTTTCCTGAGAATGTATACCGGATGATACTATAAAGAATTTTGAATAACCTCGGGGGTTTTAACTTGTTTTTATATATTTCTTTAAAAAGATTTCAAATATTCCATGAACTCTAAACTGAAAGGTTCCAAATGCCCGTTAACGAAACTACGGCAGGCGCCCGAGACACAAAAATTTCATTGCCAAATTTTCTCCTCATTTCATTAACTGTGATTGATTGGATACTCGAGGGATGTGCTTAGTTCATTAGAGATGATCGCAAGTTGACGATTATTTATGGATTCGAGACAGGAGTATGTTCTAAGAATTCTCAAAGAATGTCCTAACATGTATTTGCTTAGTAGCTATCAGCTAAGAGTGGTCCTCTTTTGTATATCAACCCCTTTATAAGGGGTTGGACAAGGGGAGAATAAAATTATTATTCTTCAAAGAGGAGCTCTGACATTCTAGTACTTTGAAATAACTGAATTTGATTAAACTTAGGAATGAAAGGGCTGATACATCAGATGTAATCAAACAATTAAAATTTGGTTTATTATTAAAATTATTATAACGAGAGATTTACAAAATTCATCGCCGTCATCAGATGCTAATGTAAAGGATGGTTCAATCCTTTACATTATAATACAATAAAAGGGAATTATTTCATTTGTATATAGATATCATTAATTTTCTCTTATCACGGAAAAATGAAAATCTAATGAACTTTAAAAAAAAGAAAGTGTTTTGAAATTCGAAAAATTTATGTATTGGTTTGAAATTTGTTGAAACAATTCAAAAAATTTCTTCTTAAATTTCTTCGCATCAAAATAATTTTTTTTAATTTAAAAAAATAAACTTTTTACATCAGTCAAATATGGCAAAACCTCAGTAACTCGAGTTTCTATTGATCGTGGTATATCTACAAGCCAAGTCAGCATTAGAAACTTAAACTATGTGTGTGTTTTCATAAATTCAAAATATTTTTCAAAAAGTGTCTCCAAAATCTAGTACCGGAGCCTATTTTGATGATGTGAAAGTTTATGAAAGATTATTATCGAGAACTGAGTTTTTGTAATTCGAGAAATATTAAGGAAAATATATATATATACATAAACATTTCTATTCTAAACACTTCAATAGGGATGCAAATAAATTCCATGATTTTTCAAGAAAAAAGAATGGCACTTTAAATGTGCTTCACAGGTTTTCATTGTTGAGTGGGTTAAAGTAATTTTTAAAGAGTCACTGAATTGAAATAAAGGAAGCAAGGAAAAAAAAAAGTCAGCAATAATTAACAATTACGAATTTTCTTTTCGAAGATCGATTTTCGAATTTGCTAAAATGCTTGCCAATGCTTTGCCAATGGATTCTAAAACCCTCCGAGCTTTTGAGCATGCGTTAGGACGGATTTAATTCGTCCAAATAGGGGTGGCAGGAAAGATGAAAGGAGGATATGTTTACATTTAACTATAAAGTAAACTCGGATTACTTGCAGACAAAATCAAAATGAAATAATAACGTAAGAAATGACACGATGCTCACATACATGTGAAAACGAAAATGAACGAAAAGGTTTTTAATAATGTTACGAAATTTTCTGCCGGGGTTCGTTTGGATAGTGGAAGTTATATGGTGTGGAGAACGCTCAATAATCAGGCGGCAATGGAAAAAGAAACAACAACGTTTATTTACACGAAGACACACAGGACAGCACAAAAACGAGAACTACATACAGCACAGAAGACGATTATCTTCTCTCGAGACGTGTAGCATACAACAGCACACACAGCAGCATACAACCAGAATCTACTGCAGACAGTAGCGCACAGCTCAGTTCAGTACTAGCTTGACTCCGTCACTGCTCACCGTCGTTTCCGCCTACTCCGATCTGTTGCTTACGACTCCTCCGCTCCGTCTTCGGACTTGGATTACTGGCAGCTGCAGCCCCTTTTATAGGTCTCAGGAGGCGGGGCTAGAAGCCTCTCAACCAATCAGGAACGTTCGAGGCGTATCTCGGTTCCTACTGGACGGATCGGGAAAATTCTCGAAGTTTCGGGTATAATCTATTTTGGCACCAAAGTCGCCAAATTGGTCGCCAAGTTTGTCACCAAGCTCTGGGACCCCCGACACGACGCCCAGACTCTGACCCATACAGATGACTGTAAAATATTCTTTCCAATGATGGAACCAACTATGCTGGGAAGCAACATTACGGATTCGTAACAATAAGTATCTCAAGTTCTAAGAATTCCGGAAATGCGCTCATCCTTTCGCGTCTACTCCCTTAGAGAGAGAATCGTCGAAAAGTGGTCGTTTCAGGATAGTGAAACGAACTGTACTTATTTGTACTTCTGAACCAATTTTTATAATTTCAAATAAACAATTCTTTTGTTCTGACAAAAAGATTTAAAATTTACTCTTTATTAGCAAGTTTTTGGTTATCCAAGTTTTCCCATTCTAGTTCTTTTATAATTTGCAATTTTTTGATAAAATTATTTTCATGGAAGGTCCATTAAATTTTATCATAACTTATTTTATAAATGTACCATATATTTTAAATAAATTTATAGTAAATAAAAATAATTTTTCGATAGTTATTGTAAGTTTTTAAATAAATAAATAAATAAAAATAAATACATTTAAATACCTTTATTAGAGCAGATAATGTTTTGAAGCATTTAGTTTTAAATGTATTCATGTATATGAATTTTTATATGCATTCTTTTATTTGATTTTTAAGTACTTACAAATCAAAAGAAAGGAAAAAGAACCCCTTTGTTTTACATTAGTCAATGTTGCATTTTTATTGTTCATTCGCTAAAGCTTCAATAACACCATTATCCACATTTTTATTATCGCCGAAACTTTTTTGATAAGAAAAGTGAAGTTGATTCTCCCTTTTTTGTTAAAAAGAAATTGATATCACCATTTCTTATAAACCGACTGCAACTGCTATCAGTAAAAAAAAAAAAAAAAAAAAAAAAAAAAAAAAAAGAAAGGAAGAAAGAAAGACAATTTTTTTTTAAGTGTGCAATAATGGATGGAATCGAAACTGCCTCTCAAATGATTCTTTCTTTTTTTTAAAAAAATGTTTACCTCAATGTTTAAATTTATGGATGATATTTTTTTCTGAAACCTTTTCACAATATTTAACAAATTTAATTTATAAAGACAAATTTAATTTATAAAATTATTTGTTATGTTACTTTATTATTATTATTATGTTATTGCAAGCATAGCGTTTTAAAATTGTTTTATTATTATTATGTTATTGCAAGCATCTTAATCCTAAAAACGGATGAATTTGATATACAAAAACAAAATTTCCTCAAAAATACTACAAAATATTTTTATGATATATCTCTACCAATAATAATAAAATGTAAAAAAGAAAAAAAAAATGTATGCGTATTTAAGCTGTTGGTTTGACCAAGAATCTCAAATTCGTAAGGTTAGAATACCCACCTCAGTGCGAGTGGTTATTCTAACTTTTTTGTTTTGAAAATATTAATTAGAGTTTTGATTAGTTAAAAATTAAACGCATGTTTTAGCGTTTTTCTGCAATAATATCCAAAATTATTACGGAACAAAAATAATAATGATGCTTTTTTTAAAACAAAGAAAATTGTCTTTTTAATGATATCAATTTAATTATAATACAATTTCTTGCCCAATTACAACTTTTTTTTAAAAAAAAAATATGTTTTAACATAATTTTCAGCAACACTTTAATTGTTGTAGAGAAATTGAAAGAAAAAGAAAAAAAAAAGAAAGAGAAATAGAAAGAAAGAAAAAAGAACAGAAAGAGAAAATTTTAATGTTTCATTAAATAATTAATCGTGTAATTCTTACATTCTTTAAAGTTAAAAAAAAAAGATTCTCCTGATTATTTTCGCAATTCATATAAGAAAGTGAAATTCTAGTATCACGAAAGACGATGTATAAGTAGATTAAACGGGCAATTATGTTTTAATGACACTATGACGTCATGGTAGTCGTCTCTATTAGGTTGTTTGCACATAATGATAGAACGATGTGAGATTATTAAAACGACATGGTTTTAATATCTATTACAATTTAATGTTTAAAATTACTTTATTGAGGAATTAAATACCTTATGTATAAGGTATTTAATTGAAATTAAACATCAATATCGACTAATTAGCCTAAGGTGGCTTATCTGATAATATTTTGAGTTTCTTAAGAGAATGAAAAAAATAAGATAAATGTTTATTGTTGTTGTTTCTAATGACACTTGTCATAGACAATCCCGCTGACGAAGTCAACGATTTGAAGCCGAGAATGCGTCTCTTTTTTTTTCAGTAGCGCCATCTAGGGTCAAGAGTACGTCTTAGCTACTCACGCGTCACAACCCTTTTTACGTGTGGGGGGGGGGCTTCATTCATTCATCCACAGATCATGATTTAGACTTGAACCAGGGAGCGATCACCTCTGATCCAGTACCCCCAGTGGAATTACTCTAGACATGGAGGACTTTGTGATCACGATAGATTTATACGTGCGTCAGCCACCATTATACACGGAGAGTCTTCGGCTGGCGGGGTTCGAACTCACAACCCAAGAGATGCGAATCCAACGCCCTACCAACCAGGCTATCCCGGCCAAATGAATGTATATAGTGACGAACGCCTGATGACGAGCGCCATCTGCTGGCCAGCAGGTGTTGATGCTTGTTAGACTGAGGGCAGACGAGACGGGTCTCTGAACGAAAGACGAGATGGGTCCGAACGAAAGTCAAGACGTGTGAGACGAGACGGGTCTCTGGACGAAAGACGAGATGGCACATGTGAATTAATCCTGCGACGTATTCGACGAAATCTATTTAATGTTCATTTCTTTTATGTTAATGTAATTGTTCGTGCTAAATGTAATTAAATGTGCGTGATTCTAAATAGTAGTGATTCCTGAGTCCTACATGTATTATGCAGGAAATTTTCTTATTAAATTAATTAAAAATCATTAATTATTCTAATTAATTAGCATTTTTCTTAATTAACTAAAGTAGATGACTGCGTTGTAAAATCGATTTTTGGAAAAATATTTTCATTCCATGATCTTAATTTCTTAATAGCTTTCTCTATAAAAACGATTTAATTTTATTATTGTATTCGTTCTTTGGAAAGTTGCATTGATTCTTTTATTTTCATTATTTACGTTTTAATGTATATTTAGAGCTTTAAATATTGTCTTCTAAAATTTTAAATTTTTGTTTACTTCTCATAAATATAAGTCAATACGCATTTTTTTCCCTCCGATTTCGTTATTACATAGATTTTTTCCAATATTTTCTGTAGTTCTTGAGCAACAGAATAGGCAATTTATTAATTTAAAAAGATTTTAATGCTTCATATAGTTAAAAAAAAAGTTGAAAATTTCATATTATTTATCAATCGGACCCCAATATTTGAAAAATTAGATAGAAATACTGCTTATTTCTTATTTCACGAAGTAGATAATATATTCCTCATTTGCAAGATTACCAAAAAATTATTTGACAAACTTCTGAACCAAAAAGTTTTTTTTTTCTTTAGATAAAACCTTTTCTTAACCCCCCCCCCCCAAAAAAAATCTCATTTCTTCCAATTTTCAAAGCACTTGTGGCTTCTAATTGGCTCAGAGTATTTCATAAGATTTTTCAAAAAATTCATCCTGAACGTAATCACAAACTTTAATCAGGCCTAAGAATAATATTTATGTATAAATGAACTATGTGATTAATAAAGAACGCAACACAAATTGAATGCAGTTGGAGGATCGATGATTAACTATCGAATGTCTGACTTATTGATGGAAAAAATAGAGGATTAGTTATAGCGCCAAAGCTTTTAACAACTAAAAGTGCAATCGCGCCATTCTAATTCTATTATGTAGTCCAAAGGTTTCAATTGTCTATGATCCAACATCTAAAATCTATTTTCTAATTCTCAGTAACCAAGTATATAATTAAACACAAAATGGCATTTATTGACGCACATGGAAAACACGCACGAACACAAAGATATTGTGGTGAATAGCATATGTCAGTTAACAACCACGTTACACGAGCGTACGCTTTTGTATCATGGTTTAGTTCCTGGACTGCGAACCACAAGGTCTCAGCTTCTATCCCCACACATCACATACCGCTAAATTGGTGACCCGGACGATGAACCTTCAACCTTCGTAACAGCTGTTGTGGCGCCATCTACCCGCAACCTAAAGCCGTCAGACACACTTGGCACATCAGCGCCCACACACGCTCGCTATAACGCTTGGCGCTACTCAACTGGGTACAGGCCATTTAGACAACAGCTCAATACATCACCACTCAACAGCCATATCGTTCGTCTCACCTCCGACTCACTGGAGGGAAAGTACTGTGGTGAATAGCATATAAGCCAGTTAACAACTACGCTACACGAGCGTACGCTTTTGTATTATGGTTTAGTAGTTACTGGACTGCGAACCACAAAGTCTCAAGTTCTATCCTCACGCATCACATACCGCTAAAATATTAAAAGTTACATCTGTAATTAGATATTACAAATCTAAAAAGCTAAGCATTAAAAAACCCGACTCCAAGTTCTAGAAAAACTGCGCATTTTGTGGTTTCCATAGCAACCATAGCTAGAAAGGGAAAAAGCGGAAGAGTGATATTAAATTATTAAGTAATTTACAATGTGATGTTAAATGATAAGGTTTTTAATTAAAAATTAAATAAGAGGATATTAAATTATAAAGATTGCAGTCAATTTTTAATATGATATTGTTTATAGGTTGACATATTACCTGAGAACCATGACATACAATTTAAAAAAAAAACACATTTAAATTGCTGTACAAAATGGATCACTTCAGCTGCAGCTGTCAAAATTGATATATAATTACCTTCTCGGATAATGGATCATTGCTAGAAGACTTTTTAAAATTTTAATTGAAGATTAATGAAAATTTTAACATTTCCCCCTCAAAATAAAACAATAAAAAATCGTTTTTACACCACATTTGAATCAATAAATAAATCGTTCAGTGATGCTAATTTTATTTCCATACAATCTTTTCCGTAACTTTATTTAATTAAAAAAATATTTTATAACTATATTTTAATTGACATTGGATTTCTACTCATATGCATTGTGGCAATATTTAAAGTATTTGTGTGTGTGTGTTTTGAGATTCCTGGCTTAACCCTAATTACATGTAACCCTTTAGCGCATGCGAGCTGGTGACGTCAGGAAAAAATTTCCCATGATCCCATAGAATAACAGATGTATGTTGAGTTTTGAGTTTGGGTTGATGAAGCGTGTATGATGGAACCAAAGATGCTTATGTGTTGTAGAAAGATTTAGTGCTCGTAAAATGAAATATGTAAATATTTGTATATAATTATCTGTGCCTGTGTCCTCGTCCTGCAAATAAAAGTGATGATAAAACTGAGAATACTTGGATTAGTGATTTCGATGTTTATGTGATCTAATTCACCTTGGAATACCTCGATTCTATATCATTTAGAAGATCCCGAAATGACAAGGTAAGAGTGAATTCTTTCTTACATTTCGATAAATTTGAATCTGGGGCCTAGAAATCCCAAAATCTGGCATCCCTGCCGGGATTTACGTTTGTAGAATTAACGTAAATAGATTTAGAATTAGAGGTATTTGGAATTAGAATTTAGGAATTATTAGAAAAGGATGTCAAAAGCATTAAAAAGTTAAGAACTCCTACGAGGAGTAATTTTACGAGATCATTAATTAAATCTTGTGATATTTTAGAAAACCAAGTAGAGGACACAGATATCTTGGCGGCACAGATAATTCTGCTAGAACAGAAATTTAAAGAATTAAATGATTTAGATATAAAGATTTTAGCTATTTTGCAAAGCGATGCAACGTGCACTCAAGAAAATTTTGATCTAGAATACGAAGCAATTATTGCATATGCAGACAGATTTATGGAAACGAAAATGAAACTACAGAGAAGATAAAATGCTTAAGAAAAACCTAAACCAGATGTTACTGGAAAGAATCTGTCGATAATACTAATCGTAAGTTTAGACTTCCAGAACTAGAATTAAAGTAATTTTGAGGAAATATTAAAGAATGATTCCAATGGTGGGGGCAGTTTAAAAAGATTCATGAAGATGTAGATATTGTAGATGATGACAAATTTCAGTATTTGTTGCAATCAGCACAAAAGGGTTCGCCAGCTAGGCAATTAGTAGAATCTTTCTGGCAAACAGGAAAAAATTATGAGAAAGCTGTCAAATGTTTAAAACAGGACTTCGGAAGAGATGATTTGCTGATCGTAGTTTACATTAGGGAGCTTCTTTCGGTGGTCATAAATAATGCGAATCCTCAAGGTCAAAAGTATTCTTTAGTTAAACTGTATGATACTTAAGAAGTGCAACTCAGAGCATTAAAATCATTAGGAGTTGCAGAAGATAGCTTTTCAAGCATTTTGCTATATCCTCTTGCAAAGTCATGTTTACCAAGCTATTTATTGAGAGTATACGAACGAAATCAAACTGAATTAATTACAGCAGAAAGTTCAGGGAGTGATAGGTTGACTCATCTCTTAAACTTTCTTAAAAAGAAAATCGAATCGGAACCAAAATTAAATATTAGGCGTTCTTCTTTCGATTTAGAAAAACATAATAAAAAAACGTTGAATCATCATATTCGTGAAAAAGTAAATAGGCCATCTGCTTTGATTTATTTGATAATTCGAGAAGAAATTCGTATCCGGTTGATTCAAAAAATAAAGAATGCGCTTTTTGCGATAAATCGCATATGACTCAAGATTGTAGGTTTGCGAAAAGTTTAACACACGAAAAAGAAGGAAATTCTTTTAAATCGTGGAATTTGTTTTCGATGCTTAAATTCTAAACCCAAACATATTGCGCGTTTCTGTAAGAAAACAATTAATTGTTCTAAATGCAATGGGAAACATTTACCTATCATGTGTAATGCTAATGATGAATGCACAAGTAATAAAAATAATGAAAAAAGTTCGGAAGAAAAAAGTGTTACAAACAGCTCTTTAACTAATAAAACATCTTTACGTCAAGTTTATTTATAAACATTAGTAGTTCAAATTCGTGGAAACGGTGAAACAAAATTAATTCGCTGTCTATATGATACAGGGT
>JAPMOR010029484.1:40948-112186 GCA_026543865.1 Argiope aurantia
TTAGATGAGAAAAAGATTTGTTCCGATATTTCTAGAGTAAAATTGTCTCCCTATATAAGAGAACTTAAACCTAATAGAATATTTTTAACTGATGTAGTGCATGCTTATGACGACCAATTATTGTATCAGTCTTCTCCATTAGAAATTCATTTGTCAATTGGGGCTGATGTCTCTGGTAAACTGCTCACTGGAGAGGTAAGGCAACTTAGTTCAGGAGTAGTATGTGTAGGAACTAAATTAGGCTGGACGCTGATGGGAAAGACAAATGAAATAGAAAAAAGTGACAGTACGTCTACTGTTCTTTCCTGTCACGTTAATGATGCAGTCATCTCAGATTTATGGCGATTAGCCACATTTGGAATTTGTGATCCAATTGAAAAGATAACTAGGAAAGAATTGGAACAATCAGCAAATGAGCATTTTTTTCGAACTGTAACTAGAAATTAAGCAGGGAGATACCAAGTACGATTACCTGGGGTGGAAGGACATCCCCCCCCCTTAACAAACTGCAAAGGTATTTTTGAAAAAAGACTTGCAAATTCCATTAAATCTCTAAAGAAATTAGGAAAAATAGAATACGAAAATATTTTTAAGGACTGGTTGGATCAGTCCTTAAAAGTATCCTTGAAAGTATCAGTATCCTTAAAAGATACCTTAAGATCAGTCCTTAAAGGTTGGTAGATACTTCACAACCTGAACACTACTTACCTCATCGCCCTGTTTTCAAAGAAAACTCCACAACCAAGATTAGGACCGTCTTCGATGGATCTGCCAGAGGCAAAAATTCTCCATCAATAAATGATTGCTTAGAAAAGGAGCCCAATTTGGTTGAACTGATTCCTTCTGTTTAAAAAGGTTTAGAATAGGAAAATATGGAGTTACAACCGATATTGAAAAGGCATTTTTGCAAATAGAACTCCATGAAGATGATAGGCCTTATTTGAAATTTTTGTGGTGGAAGGGTGGGCAGAAAGAAAACTTAAAAAATTTTCAGCACCGAAGAGTTGTTTTTGGAATAACTTCCAGTCCTTTCTTACTGGGAGCAACTCTTGATTATCATCTGAATAATGCTCCCCCTGATTACAACGAAACAGCTCGAAAACTTTCGAAGGCTTTTTATGTGGACAACTGTGTCCATAGTGTTGAAAATGAAAGGGAATTAATGAAATTCATTCTTAAACCTGCAAAATTCAACTTACGAGGGTGGGAACATACCCCCTTTGAAGAAAATGAATTTGACCAAACAGAAACAAAAACCGTGCCTGTTTTAGGCTTAAAATGGGAAATTAACCCCTACTTTCTATCTGTTGATTTGAGAGATTTAGACCCCATTACAGAAGATCAACCAGTAACTAAACGGATCATATTATCGACTGTTCACAAAATGTTTGATCCAATTGGGTTTACTTGTCCAGCAAAGTTGATACCAAAATTGCTGTTACAAGAATGCTGGATGTTAAAACTATCATGAGATTCCAATTTACCATCTTGGATGATCAGGAAATTTACAAAGTGTAAAGAGCAAATAAAATTTTTAAATGATATTTCCATACCTAGATGTCTAAACAAAAATGAAAGGGACAGCAATATAAAACATTGCACGTCTTTTGTGATGCTTCCGAGAAAGCGTATGCTGTGTGAGTATTCTTGAGGAATGAAGGTAATAATTCGACCGATTGCCATTTGATACAAAGTAGAGAGCAAGTGTCGCTCCTCTCAAATCTATATCAGTGTCGAGATTAGAGCTTTTAGTTTGTAATATAGGTGCAAGACTGTGCAAATCCGTGAAAGAGAGTTTAGGAATGTAAAACGTTGCTTCGGAATATTGGTCTGATTCCAGTAATGCTCTTTATTGAATTAAAAAGAACGAAAACTGGTCCACTTTCGTTTTCAATCGAGTAAAAGAAATTCGTCTTTTGACTGATCCAGATGATTGGTATCATATACCCGGACAGTTGAATTCAGCCTATCTACCTTCTCGAGGTTGTGATTTAAAAAATCTAGCCGAATCTTATTGATGGTTAGGACCTTGGTTAAAAAACCCTCCTGAACATTGGCCTAAATCCAATATTTTCCCCGACGAAAAAATTATAAACATAGAAAAAAGGAAAATAGTCGTTAGTGTCACCAATACGGAAAATGAAGATAAAATTAATGATATTTATTCCTCCTACCCTAAACTTTTTATTGTTGTATCCTGGATTTACCGATTTATAGATAACTGTAGGGTGAAAAGGGACTTGAGAAAATTTGGAAACATAACTGTGAAAGAAAGAAATAGATCCGAAATTTCCTTATTAAAGATAGCTCAGCGAGAATCTTGCACAGGGCCACAAGATAAGGGGCTTCAGAAACTCCAAATATTTACAGTTGAGAATGGACTTTTCCGAATTGAGATAAGACTGTCATTGAAGGACGATTTAAAGAGTTTTATATTTCCTATAGTATTACCAAGTGAGCATTTGATATTTGAAAAACTTGTAAACATTGCTGTCTAGGTCATGCAGGTGTTCAAATAGTGATGGCCAACCTCAGAGAAGAATTCTGGATACTGAAATATCGTAAAACTGTTCGCAAAGTTGTTAAGAACTGTGTGCCTTGTAAAAGATATGATGCACGAGCAATAGAAACTCCAACAGCTCCAATGCCATTCGACCGGCTTCTGTATTTGAAATTTGACTCGCAAGCCTAATTACATGTTTTGTACCTATGATATATTTTGATAGATGAATGGTGATTTGATTTATTTTGATATATGAAATACTTTTGTAACATTGATAAATATTTGATAGTATAAGCCTTTTTTAATTCAGTTATTTTAATATTTGCCAGTTTGTATTGGATAATTTTGAATTTTTTGTATTAATTTGATAATTGTGTTTGAGTTTTCTGTAATAAAAACTCAAAGGTGGGAGGATGTTGGGATTCCTGGCGTGACCCTAATTACATGTAACCCTTTAGCGCATGCGCGCTGGTGACGTCAGGAAAAAATTTCCCATGATCCCATAGAATAACAGATGTATGTTGAGTTTGGGTTGATGAAGCGTGTATGATGGAACCAAAGATGGTTATGTGCTGTAGAAAGATTTAGTGCTCGTAAAAATGAAATATGTAAATATTTGTATATAATTATATGTGCATGGGGCGTTGTATATAATTATATATGCGTCCTAGCACAGCCCACCTCTTGGCGTCTTTTTGTTCGCCAAACGAGTGGCGATAACTTCGCCAATGTAGCAACCTAGAGGAGGTTTTTTATCTTATTTTTTATTATATATATACTTTTTTATTTATTTATTATTTTATTATTCTTTCTTTTTTTATTTTATTATTAAATAATCAACCTAGATGGATTTTTAAAAATTTATTTTAGTTTTATTTTTATTTTTTTATTATAGTTATTTTATTTATTTATTATTTTTATTTTATTGTTATCTTTTTATTTTATAATTATTTATTTATTATATTTATTTTTTATTATATTATTATTTCTAGCCTTCAAGTATCGTTTTTTAATTGAAAAATAATAACAAATATTCAATTAGTAGTCAACTTGGCGAGATTTCAAATAAGTCGCCAAGAGGTGGGCCCATCTAGGATTTTACCTGCCTGTGTCCTCGTCCTGCAAATAAAAGTGATGATAAAACTGAGAATACTTGGATTAATGATTTCGATGTTTATGTGATCTAATTCACCTTGGAATACCTCGATTCTATATCATTTAGAAGATCCCGGAATGACAAGGTAAGAGTGAATTTTTTCTTACATTTCGGTAAATTTGAATTTGGGACCTAGAAATCCCAAAACTGTGTGCACATAGTCGTTTTTAAAATAATTAAATTTTAAATGTAAAATAAAGATAGAATCAAACTAAAACATTTTAATTCTTCGTGAGAGAGATTGAGAGGCTCAAATCTCTTTTAAATTGTAAACTGATTTCACTGTTCAAGTAATTACTTTGCATGAGAAGACTTCTGTAGTGGCACAAATTAGTTTTCATATCATATATTATTCAATTTCCGTAATGAGCCGTTTTTCCAGTAATACTATTTATGTTCAATTCCAGTTAAATCATTCAGATATAACTTCGTGTTCATGATTTCGTCAAATTGCCAAACTTTAACACCGTGTTGTTCTAATTGTCTTGCTTATGTTCTGTTTATTATATGCATGAACCTTTCTTGTGGAGACCAGTTCCATGACATCATAGTGCTATTAAAAACGTGAACATGCTGTTCCTTTATTTTCTAAATGCATGGTAATGTAACTTGCCTTTATAATTCGTCTTGTAAACTACATATATAATAAAAAGAATTCTTCTTTAGCTTTCAACAACGAGTGAAAATCAAGAGAAATATATGATGATATAAAAAATGTTTGATAAAAAAAAAGAACAGAACCGATTTGAATTTTAAGACAACAATGTAATCTATTGTTAGAAATTAAATAAAAAATACTTTTTAAAAAACTGCCGAAATTCAGAAAAAAATTGCATGATTATTAAATTGGTATCATTCAAAAGACAATTTTTTAAAATCATAATCATTAAAATAAAAACAATCTTTTTAAAAATTTTGTCAATAATTTTTTTTGAATCAATCTTTTTTAGAATCTTGAATGTAAAAGTCACTGTTAATACAATAATATTTCCAGGACTTTATGCGAAATAGCTGTTTGATTTTTAATTAATTAAAATTTTGAAATAATCACTACGATGTGCACATTCCCACTAGCCAAGGTATATGCATGTGCCAAATTTCGTAACTCAAAGTCAAGCGGTTTGGCTTATATAGAGTCAATACACAAACAGAAATTTATCTATTATTAGTAGAGATAGACATAATATTTCAAAAATAATTAAATACAAAAACATTTAAAGATTATCTCCGAATGAAAATTTTAAATTTCAATAGGTTTTAAATAATCTCCTCCATTCTGTTGCATCTTTTTAAGGATGTAGCTTAACAAATGGTCCCGCATTTGAGATATCGAATTGAATTATTTAATCAGAATAAGATAACCAAGTTGAATTTAATCTAATGTAACCTGCAGTAAGACTGTAAGTTCGGCTAGTTCAAAAGATAATTGGCTAATTTAAAGCAATCTATATTTGATGAAAGCATTAAAACAGACGATCCGATGTCCAGCCCTAGGGGTAGCGCGTTTTCCGCGTGAACAGGACGTTCTGGGTTCGAGCATGGTTGTTCCTCACCCTTTGCTCTATCTGTGAGGTGTGTGAAAGAGCCCCCTTCCCCTTGTAAAAAGGGGTTGTACAAGCGAAAGTGTGAGGGTCATATTCATATGAACTTCCTTGTAAAAAGGGGTTGTACAAGCGAATGTGTGAGGGTCATATTCATATGAGCTAAAAGTCAGACTTCTGCTCTCTGGTGCTCAGGGGCCTTTACACTGAGAAGCTACTGCACTCCCCCCCCCCTTTACGTTGTAGCATGGACATAACATCCTCATTCTTAAAACTAATGCAATTTTTTAAACTTATTCGATAGTAAAGCTTTGCATATTGAGAACAATCTCCAATTTTGAAAAGCTTACTTTTTATATAAAAATATGGGGCAATTTTTAATTGACGATCTGAAAAAAAGAATCTATTTCATCTATTAAATATTTTGAGAAATGGCTCGTAATAAAAGTTTAAACTTTTTTTATATTTAAGTAAGATCTAGAACATCAAACATGCATGGTATTTTTCCACATCATTCATTCTTTTTTCGTTTCCCTTTCTTGTAAACAAAGAAAAAAAAAATACTATAATTATTTAAAAAATTCGACCTCGAGACTTTGCTAAATTCTAATAATTAAAACCACCTTAAAACTGAAAAAAAATATTGTGGTAATTATGTATTTCTCTGTTTGCGAGTATAAACCAAAACAGAAAAAAATTAGACAAAAAGAAATTTGGAATGCACCTTTATATCAAAACTGGATATATTCTGTCAAGTATTGCAGGAAATCTGACATTCAGTCTGTTTGTCCTTCTAAGTGCATGGAAATATGATAATTCGACTAGCTGGAGAAATGAAGTTTAGCATATTATATTTTATTTAATTTTGAATGAAATCAATCAACAATAAAAATATTCCGAAAACCATATACACATTTGTCTTCATTTCACGATTATTAAAGATAACATCACATATCATATCGTAGTATAAGACATGTCATAAGTCATAACATGAACACGTCTTACTTTGGTTTTAAATTGTCTGTAAAGTCCATCAGTGAATAGATGCAGTACGGGAAAAACCTTTTTTGTCCAGGGAACACGTAGCTTAAAATTAAATTAGATATTAATAGTTTGGGTTTTGTTAAAATGTTAAAACAACTTATGTATATAATACATGTCATTTAGACCTCTCTTGATTACGAAAAATCGTTTAAAAATTATTATATATTGGCATATTGTTGTTTCCTAATAAATTTTTAATCAAACCATTAGGGTCCATAAATTCCAACGTTAGTACCTTTGGCAGCTCGATATTCTGATTCTCGCCAAGCATCGTCAACATTTTGGCTGTTCCTAACTTCTGTGATCCTAACTTTGAGTGTATCCAAATCTACAACTGCCGTTGCAAATATTTTCTCTTTCACGAAACCCCAAAAAGTGCATCGATATGTCACGAAATTTTTTTAGGTAAGAAAATAATAATAATAATTCAAAAAACAACCGATAGGTGGCACTGGTACGAACGACTTAGCTGGAAATATGCAAATGAGACTGGCGATTATAAATACTTACGCTCTTGATACAGAATCAGTTCTCCGTTACCTGCTATGTAAATCAACAAAGATGCTATGTTGAAAAAATAAAGATTTATTGGTGAAGCTGTTTTACCTGAACCAGGAATCAGCGATTATTGCACTGCTTAAATTCTGACAAGAAAAATGTAAAGAATGGGAAAGGACCTTTAACAGTGACAGGCCACATAAAGCTTTTTCAGCGATTTGAGGAAACTGAATTGCTGAAAGATCGTGTAAGGTCCGAACGACCAAGTCTAATGCAGACACGTTCGGAGCACATTGCAGCCGAAATTTAAACATTAGCTTCCGAAACTGCTGCAGCGACTAGAAGTGCACGAGAAGCTGGCAGACGCTTGGGATTGCCACCATTCTCGATATGCAACACTCTTCGTGGAGTTCTTAATCAGTATCCGTACAAATTGCAGTCTTGCCATGAACTTTTAGCATCGGATACTGTAGAGAGAAAAATATTTGCGAGGTGGGGTCTCTCCAAAATTGAACAAGATACCTCTTGGATCTTTAACATCTTGTGGTCAGATGAAGCTGATTTTTCGCTCCATGGTGACGTTAGTACACATAATTGTCGCATCTGGGTGACATAAAATCCACGAGTGTACGCTGAAAAACCACTGCATTCCCCCAAAGTCACAGTGTGGTGTGGGGTCATAGGATTCTTCTTCTTTGAAACACAATGTCCGGTAAATGGGTGGAAAACGGTGATAGTAAATGTTCAGCGTTGTTTAACGCTTCTGAGTGAAAAGGTTGTTTCATGTTTGCGTGAAAAAGATGCTCTTTCTGTTGTTACGTTTGTGCAAGATGGAGCAACAAGCCACACTGCTATTCCAGTCAAGGAATTCCTGATACAGACGTTCGGGGAAGAAAGAATCATTAGCAGACTTTGCAAGTTTCCATGGTCTTCTCGGTCACGAGATTTGACACCAGCAGACTTGACTTTGAGGAAATTTAAAATTCCGAGTGTATCGATTCCGTCCATCCAATCTGTCGGAATTGCAAGATTCAATCCGCCTAAAGATGTCATGTATACGGCTGGACATGCTCCACTCTGCCGTTGCTGGATTTGTGACACGCATGTAATGGGTAATCACTTGTGGTGGTGGACATGTTGAACACATATTACAATAATAAATGATTTGATAACATTATTTTTGTTATTTGCGTGTCTGTTTTTTTTTCATTTATGTACAAAAAGGCACCTATCAAAGGCTGTTTTTTGAATTAATTTTTTTTTCTTACCTAAAAAAAGTCCAGTGACTTATCAATGCTAAATCTGCAAACCGTTTTTTATTTTGCTTAATTTTACGGGTTTTATGAATTTTTAAAGTTTTTACAGGATTTTTTGCTCACCTGGTATATATATATATATATATATATATATATATAAGTATAAAATTCAAGTTAATAGGAAAAACAAATAAACCAAATAAAAAATACAACAAAATATAAAAAAGAATCCGAAATATAAAAAAGAATTTTATATCCAAAATATAAAAAAGACCTTTTCAAGGGTCACCCTCAGGCAGGGATTCAAAAAAAGGGATTTTTTCTGTTAAGGAAATTCAGACAATTAAGTCTAATAATGATTCCTCGTGACCTGAAATTCCCCTGAAATTAGGTCCAAGAGATATACCATTTTAACAGAAAGGAAAATACAAAACAACAAATTAGAAGAAAAACCACTAATAAGTAAAAATACAATAACAAAAAAAAACAATAAAAACCAAAATACCATAAAATAACACTAAAGAACAAAAAAAAATGCGATTTCAAAACTGTTTGGTTTTCGTTTTCCTTTTAGTTTCGTTTTCAAACTATTTCTTACTTTAGATTGGTTACTTATATATATATATATATAATAATCAGGGGGAAAAACCATGACGATCCTAAGCATTGTTTCGAGTCCATTAATTATTATTTTTATTTCTTCTTTTATCTTTCTTTAAAAATATAAATGACTCCATGAAATTTGATACACATGCTTATAGAAGAGAATAAGATCTTATCAATTTTACAAAATTAAAGCTTTAATAAGATATGTTAATAAAAAAATTAAGTAAATTTTTAGAATTTTTCAGCTGCATTTTCCGAAAAAAAAAAAAAAAAAAGATATTTGCTTTTTTTTAAACTTAAAAAATTTAAAAATGATACTCGATACTTTTTTAAATGATGCTAGTTTCATTTTCATACAATTTTTCATCTAATTTTAATATTAATTTTAAATCTAATATACAATATTTTAAAATAATTTTATTTTTATAATGAAATCCAAATTAATTGCTTTCTTCCATTAAACTATTTTCTGCGTTTGTCAGTGTTAAATTCAAAATAATTTTTTTAAAGAATCTTTTTCTTTAAATAATAATTCCAAAGTAGGATTCTTACTTCTAATATTATTTCGTAATATATACATTTCTTAATTAGCACGCGCAGTAAATTGCAATAGACTGATTCCATTAAATTCACATTTTTCAGTCTCATAAAATAACAAGCTGAAATTATAAATAAATGCATCCCATATTTACAGTTTAACACCCAAAAAAATTTGTATTACTGACGAACATGCTGATTTAAAATGCAGCTAATGTATTATATTGGGTACTCGTTTATTTTTACAGCCCCTGATATAAAACGCCAAAAACTGCAAACTGTCCTCAGTCATCTTAGAAACTTATGTATAATGGTGTTTGGCAATTTGGCGTAATATAAAACTCGCCAAATAATAACAAGAGGCGTAAGACAGAATTATAATGTATAGTTGGAGATATATTTTTATGCTAGTCCTTTATCGTTGTAATGAGGAGGGAAGAAATGATTTTTTTTTATTTATCTCATGAGTCTTCTTAAGTGATAAACAAATATAGAAAAACTTCATGATGTTGACAAAAGCGGAGATACACGAAAGAAAATATGTAATAGATTTTAGAACGCACTGTGAAAGAATTCTCAATACTCCCTTGCCGCCATATCTTCAAGATCTTTTTAAAATAAATTTTTAAAATGTTTCTTGAACAAAATGGAACAATTAAAAATAGTCTGTAATCTATTTCGAATTCATTATCTTTAATCAAACTTAAGAAAGTGTAGTTTGTTTCGTGTACTTTATGAATTAAATTCGTAGACAATTACCAATGTTTTTACCAATAATTAAATTTGAATTAGTATATCATTTGATGAAAAAAATCTTAAAATGTACTTATTTATATACTTCTGCTACTACTATATATAAAAAAGGATGTGTAAAGAGGGTTATTTTATAATAATTGAAATGCGTAGTATAATGAACAAAGCAGTGCAACTCTTTTAAAATAGTTTGAATTATATTTCGATCGTACTTTGAAAATATTATATTGAGAAAGCTTAAATACCAAAATATTTAATGTTTTTTTTCTTCAGTAATTTAGCCTGCCGAATAAACTGGTGGCCAAAAGTGACTAGTACCATTATAAAGATAATTTTTGAATTTTGAAACGAAGTACTTTTAATTTAAATAATTGAGACTTGAACGCTTTCCTCTTTACCTTTAACTAAAAATTATACAATTAATTTTTTCAAGGAAATAGTAATCGATTATGAAAGAATTTTACAATTTAAACAACACTATATATGTGATGACAATGAAATTAATTTTAAATATCAAAAGAATAATTTATAAAAATATTATATAAAAAATAAATATATATTTTCTATAATATTTTATAAAATATTTCAGAAAAAAAGTAAGTTGTTCGTAAGTTTTCTTGTGTTTTATGATAAACATTCCTAAAAGTTCAAGTAGTACTATTTCTAAACAAAGAAATTTAATACAGTGACACAAAGTTTATTTTCCCTGTTTGTCTTGCTTTATATCGAAACATGTGTTTAATGGAAAACATTCAATAGTCTTTGTAAAATATATATATATATATATATATATATATATATATAAAGGAAAAAAAGTCTACCAACATGTGTTATTATTTTAATCCTATATTGTCCGATGTTTTTCTTATTCAGTTTCAATTGCAGAAACTTTTATAAATGAGGGTAATGAACGAAAAAATAAATAAGCATGAAAATTAACTTAAATTCATAATTAAACATTTGCCAGATTCAAGTGGAAAATGTAATATGCAAATTACTTTAACAGCTAAATATTCAAATTCAGTAGAAAAAGAAAAAAAAAAAAAAAGAAGGAAAACTTAAATGCATTAAATATTCATAACAGTGCCTTGTAAGATAAAATATTACAGCTGTACTGACTAGCGCCCTCTAGGTACGAACCACAGAGAAGGATATCTTTCTCTGTGGTACGAACTCTAAAAAAGACCAGAATGGGAGCCGCCATGATGGATGATGGAGTGATATGAAAATGGTGTTGTAAACAGTGTCTGTGATGTGTTTCAATGAATATGGCCTCCCGTTAACAAATTTAAATGCTGAAACTACTTTATATATATGTGTATGTGATGTGTGCAATTACCTATTAAAAAATATTGCACTAAAAGGTTGTTGACCATTATTGCTCTTAAGAGACGTCACAACCTAATAAATGGTGGCAGCCCTCGGATTCCATAAATTATTTTTAAAAAATGGAAGACCCACTTATGGATTATCTTCAAAATTGCGTTTAGGCTAAATGGGTGAGTACCAAAAATTTTCGTACTGAGGCAAAACTAAAACGAAATGACATCGTGTGCTTTTCTTGTTCTAAAAAAAAAAAAAAAAATTGGGATATGTCAATTCCTAACAAAAAATTAAATTAATTTTCAAACTATGCAAAAGAAATAATTTTGAAGTACTAGTTGTAATTTCGAATTGAATAAAATAAAATTAATTTATTTAAAAGTGATAACAATTGTAGAGTGATCGTATTTTTGTTTAGAAAAAATTTCGAAGTACTTATTTTCTGTTTGTACGCCAGTACACATTTTGGAAGGTCACCTTCAAGTTATTTTATAAACTATCACATCAGTGTTATTAGAAATTTAGTCCTTCTGAAATAGAATTGTACGTCACTGCAAATACAATAACAAAATAAATCATAATATATATTATTTTTTAAGTACGTCAGTGCTTTGGTAAAATTAGTTTCTATTCCAATTAATATAAATGAGTGTTAATTGAAAGATCACTTTCAGAATTATATGTATATGTACGCAGTACTTTATAAATACTACTATAACATTGAATTGTCAATTTAGAAATATATCTATTGAGTACGCCAGCACCATTTGAAAAGTAAAGTAATTTTAAAACAAAAGCAGATGTACGCCAGTGCTTTGGGAAACGAAAATATTTGTAAAGACTAAAACCTTATCAAGGTGTTGAAATTGCAATTTTGCTTAGGCTTTATTTTTCTTTGTACATTCATAATTATATTATTTTATATGTGTGAATCATTTAAAAGAAGCAGTTATCTTTTATTGCTGATGAAAAAAAATGTGTTTTTACAGTGTTTGGTGAAAAGAACTATGTTTTTTTCTTTTTTGCAATTGTTGTCTGCGTAAATTTATTGCAATTCTAGAGAGATCATTGGACGCCAGTCAAATGAATAATCCCTTCCATCACCGGAAATTAATGTTCTGGGATTTTTTTTTTTTCTTTTTGCTGTGAAGATACATTTAGAAATTTTTTATTTATTCCTAATAGGATGTTTTTTTAATATTTTGCTGAATTGTGTTATATACTGATTAAAGAGAACGGATATTTTATTTTATTTTCGTATTAGTGTAAAGGGAGAAACTTTTTGTTTATATCAGTTATTCATTGAGTGAAGAAAATATACATACTGGAAATTGGATTGTTTTAAATAAAAGTGCTTAATTTATCAAAAGAGATTTTTTAAAAAATGTTTGCATTGTGTGATATTGAATATTTTTTTTATAAGAATAGTAAATTTAGATTTAGAAGTTCACGATAAGTTCAAGATTTAGATTTAGAAGTTCACGATAAATTAAAAGTTGTAAGTATTAGGAAAATGATAATGGGGATGGAGGATTATGATGAAGAGTGTGTTAGAACCCTTGCGGAAACTATGGTGAAGAAAAGAGAAATTGAAGAAAAAGAACGGTAATTTGAACGGAAGCGCGAATATGAATTAGATTTAGAAAAACAAAAATCAGAGAGGGCGCGAGAAGCAAGGCAATTTGAACTGCAAAAGCAAGAAAAGGAAGCAGAAATCGAAATTGCAAAAGCAAAGAATGTTTATTGAACTAGAAAAGTTAAAATTTAGTAATTTTAATAATTCAGCCGATATAATGGATGTTAGTCAGAGAAATCAAAAATATCACCCAGAATTGAAGAAGATAGTTCCAAATTTAATTCTAAGGAACACGAGATAAGTTTTTATCTTGTCATTTTTCAGCGTCAAGCTAAAAAATTTAAAATAGAGACACAGGAGTGGTTTTCTAATCCTTTGTGCCTTCTTCCGCCAGCCATTGTTCAATTTATTTCTAGGGAGCCTGAAGAAAAGTTTGAGAATTACGAACACGTAAAAGATTTGTTGCTGAGAAGATTTAATCTAAGTCCTGAAGCATTCTGACTTAAGTTTATTCAGCACCAGAAAGCATTGCAAGGTTCGTGGAGAGACTTTGCATTCGAACTGACAAATTTCTTCAAAGAATGGATTTCTGGTCTTGAAGCTACTGACTTCCAAAAGTTAAAAGAACTTATAATCACTGATCAAATGAAGAAACGTGTTTCTTACGAATTACAGTTCGAGAGCATTTTGTAGATGTTTGGGGAAAATTGATGTCTCCGGTAGAATTAACTGACCTTTTGGACGAGTATGAAAATGTAAGAAGAAATAAAAAGGGAAATTTCGGAGAAAATCAAGAAAAGAGAAAACCTACACCTGGAGATTTTTATGAGAAGAAGCGGAAATTCAGTGTCAACTGCAGAACTGAAAAAAAGCCCAAAAGACGACTTATCTCGGGGTAGAAATAATGAAGTTTTTGATAAACGCAAGTCATTGCAATGTTATGAATGCGGTTCAACAAATCATTTGAGTTCTCAATGTCCAAAATTGAAGAATATTAAGAATACAGCAAATATAAACAGAATTGTTGAAGGTTCTGAAGATGAATTTTTAGCTCCTTTTACGACTGTAGCAGAGGTAAATGGCCATCAAATGCCTATTCTGAGTGATGCAGGTGCCAGTATTGATGTAATTTATAGAAAGTATGTTGATTTGCCAATGTATACTGGTGAAAGTATTTGGGTTCAACAAAGCCATCAAATGCCTGTTCTGCGTGATGCAGGTGCCAGTATTGATGTAATTTGTAGAAAGTATGTTGATTTGCCAATGTATACTGGTGAAAGTATTTAGGTCCAACAACCTCTTGATGAATGCCCTGTGTGCTTACCATTAGCCGAAGTCAAAATAATTCTCAAAAGTGGAGAAATAAAAACAAAGTCTGCTGTTTGCAGTGAACTTGATAAAGGACGCTATATTATGGGGAATCGTACGGCCTCCTTGATTACGGATTCTCAACTAAAAGAAATATCAATGCCATGTTCGATAAATGCTGTTCAAACTAGAACTCAAAATTTAAAATTTCAGAATAAAAAGAACAACGACAATAATCAGCCTGTAGAAGAGGTGAAACTAGCTCCAGATGATGCCTCGGTAGGTGAAGAAATTCTGTTGAAAAAAGTTAATTCTGAACCTAAAGCAGATGAAAATTTTCAACTTCCTTCTATTAATGAAGATGATGTCCCTTCTTAAGGTAATGAAACAGCTGTACTGACTTGCGCCCTCTAGGTACGAACTCTAAAAAAGACCAGAACGGGAGACGCTATGATGGATGATGTGAAAATGGTGTTGTGTGGTAAACTGTGTCTGTGACGTGTTTCAAGGAATATGGCCTCCTGTTAACAAATTTAAATGCTGAAACCACTTTATATCTTTATATATGTGTATGTGATATGTGCAAGTAATTACCTATTAAAAAATATTGCACTAAAAGGTTGTTGACCATTATAGCTCTTAAGAGACGTCACACAGCACTATATAGTCAGTGGTACAGCAAGAAGTAGTACTCGGAGCATAATTATGCTCTCTTTCATATCAGTTTTACATGCTTAAAAGATACTAGTCGCATGATATTATTAGTATTTTTCTCTTTCAATATGATTTTCTGTGTCGTGTTTGTTACATGTGACGTAAGCAAACAAATGGTTTATTTTCATGGTGCTCATCCAGTACACCATTCCACAAGTTATTTTAATTCAAAATATTTCACAGACTCATGTTTTACAAAGGATTAATACTTTTGGCAACGGATTGTAAAACCCACCACGCTTTTGCGCATGCGTTAGGATGGGTTCAATGCGACAAAATAGGGGTGAGAGGAAAGATGAAAGGAAGTGATGTTTACATTTAACAATGAAGACTCGCGGTTTTATTAGACATAAACATTACAGATAATCAGTAAGGAAAAAGGTACTAATGCACAGTAAAACATTTCAGAGCAATTTTTATTTAATGTAAGGGGCATAAACATTAAATTATAAAGAATAAATGAAATTTTTCTGCTCTTAAAATTTGGTAATTACTTTTTTTATAAAATAATGATGATCTTTTTTATATTAAAATGCTTCTTTTTTATATGTTATTAAAATTTTTTCGGCAATATTTTAATTCCTCGTTTTCTGCTTCTTGGTTAAGATATTTAATGATATGTAAAATTTTCTTCGTATCATTCCTGAAAGCTTTTTTTACTAGTTTTGGTTAACTATATCAATACGAATTTTTCAGTTAAAATAAAAGGCTACCGGAAATAAAACAACACTCACAATCAAGTGAAAAAAATTTGAACTAAACTCCAAGGTGAATACTGGAAATGCGCTTATCGTTCCGCGTCTCACCCCTTAATGAGATGGAATCGCCGAAATGTGGTCGTCTCAGAATCCGTTGATGAACAGTAGTATAGAAAAGAACTTAAGCAAAACATTAATTCAATCCCTTATAATTATTACTTTGAATGGAATATTTGTAATAAAACTCATTAAAACAAACCACGGGACAGTTCTAGAGACGGGTACCATTTGGCGATTTCCCGCCAATTTTTTCTCTATTTGTATTTTTTAATTTCTTGTAATACTTAATTTACAATAATGCCCTTCCCTTCTACAAACCCAATTAACCCCATTCCCCGATCTTTCGTTTCTGTTAATACCATATCCTGCCCGCATTCACCACACTTCCGTCCATCAGCAATTAAACCCATTTTCATGCACCATTCAACACACGCTTTCGCTCCCAAACGTTCTAAATCGAAATTTTTTTTCTCAATTTAAGGGATTCCTCATTTGTCACATTCATACCAGCCATTTTACACAAGAAAAATCGAAGAAAGTAAAGAAAAAAAAAAAAAATACGTTACCAGACTTGGAGAGCAGAAAAAAATCCATTTGTCAATTGAAGAGAAAATCTTGAAATTCCCCACGAAAAGCTGCCACCACAAGAGAAATCGAAGAAAGTAAGAAAAAAATACGTTACAAGACTTGGGGAGCAGTAGAAATTCCCCGCGAAAAGCTGCACTTATACCTGATTGGTTGATATTCAAAGTCAATTCATACCTGATTAGTTGATAATTACATCACCCATTTTCTTCACAGGGTTGCCATATTGGCAACTTTAGCTTTAAAATTTGGCGCCAAACTTGGCGGTACTCGTCTCTAGGATTTAGCCCAAACCACATTCAAAATATTTTTTAAAAAATCATATCATTCAAGAATATATCAATATTACTTTCAATAAAGACGCATGCTTTAACATTTTGCAAGAATGCCGAAATAAAAGTAATCAAGTTTTAACCAAATATTTAAGACATTTATTTTGAATAACTATCTATTTACACAAGTCCAATTTACAACATTTATTTTGAATATCTATTTACACAAGTCCAATTTACAACATTTATTTTGAATAACTATCTATTTACACAAGTCCAATTTACATAAAATGAATCTGGAACAATGGGGGCTTTCATCATTGCATTTTCGCATGCAATTTTAGACAAATTCATGATTATAAACATGAATTGGAGAACAACATTCAAACTAAGCCAGTCTTACAGCAGAGTACTGATATAATTGCATTGGTCTTCTTTAATCTAATTCACACCATCCTCAAATTTACAAAAAAAAAAATTATAGTCCAATGATAATTTTTCAAAATCATTAAAATAACCAATAATAAAGAGAAAAAAAAAACACCTCACACGCTGAAAAACAACCACAATGATGGAACTTAATAACTTTTTATAATTTTCCATAAAAGTCATTCAAAAATTTCACAATAATTTTTAATTCCATAAATTAATTAATGACAATAAATATATTATTTGAATAAAGCATCTTGCACTATCTACTGGTCTATAAACATATTGCTAATAGTAGATACAATAACAATAGATCAAAAATTATTAGCAGGTACATAGATTAACTGCCAAAGATCATGCATTGGCTCATCTGATTACCATAGTTAAGCAATTTCAGGTGCTGCTATATATTTGGGAGAAAGAGCACCATAGCATCTTATTCAGGTGTTTGACATGCAAGACATTCTCTGGCATTGCAAATTTATTAGAGTATGCAAGAAAGTTTTAGGGAGAGTACTCCCACTATTTTTAGATAGTACAATTTTCAGGTATTGTAGTTATATGTAAATATAATTTGCAAGCATTGCACATTCTGTTCAATTTAATTTCAAGGAGCAATAAAAAGCATTTGAAATAAATATTTATATTATTTTATATTAGAAAATTTGTAAGTACAAGTCAGGAGAGTGTCAGGAAGTTACAATCAGAATTATTTAAAATTTTAAGACACCAATTCTGATAATTCAGTTAAACATTAATTTAGTTATTATCAATCATATAAAATTAAAAAATAAATAATCCACAGTGAAACATTCTTAAATTAATAATATGAAAATATACAATATATCATATTTAAATTTTTAGAAAAAAAAAGCGCAAAAAAATAAATCCCTAGCTTTTTTTTTCAAAAATATGTTATGTATAAAATCAAGTAAAAATGTTTTAAATAATAATATCAGCACGACTTTCAAATTCTAGTTTTAATGTAATTTTCATTAAGGATGTTAAATTTTTAATCTGTTCAGTCTGAAAAAGGAATTTTTTTTAAATTTAAAAACAATTATCTGTAGTCACAAATATTTTAATATTTCATTATTTATAATGACAAAATAATTTTATGTAAAATTTAAGACAGTATGAGTCAAAAGATGAAGTAAAATGGAATATATAATCACTGAAAAAGACTAGTACATTTAAAAGAAATCATATAAATATAGTATTGTAATAATATTTAAAAAACTCGGTAAACTGCTGAGTGCACGGTTAAAAAAATTGTCTTTTCAACTGCCTTTAGAATTATAATATTTTAAAAATATGTCCAATCTTTTTTGATGATTGATTATAACAGTGAGTTTATAACAAGCCATATATGAAAAACTTAAGATCAGTATTACCTAACATAAAATGTCTTGGAATTTATAGAACATCAATATATTATGTTGTTAATGTAGTAGCAGCCAAAGTAAATATGCTATGCAAACCAGAGAAAACGGCATCAAGTTCATGCAAAATTTCTTGCAGATTAAAATGTTTTATTTCCAAATAACTTCCAGGTATAATTCAGGATTACATTTAGGGAAAAAAAAAACTAAAATGAAATAATGAACTTTTAGATGCTTTTCATCTAAATGGGGGGGAAAAATTGTAAAAGTATTAATATCTGATTACAGGTTAGGATTCAAAAATAGGTAACCAAATAGCTTTCAGATTTTCTTCTATATAGCATTACCACAAAAACACATCAAATATAGTAAGGAAAAATAGTGAGTAATGAACTTATGAGCAAAAACTTATCATATTTAACATTTTCTCACACAATTTGATTTTTATATTGTAAATCAACTATGCTGAATTCCAATGATAGTAAGGGTCAAATAAATAGGCCTAAATCTAATTTTAAAAAATAGAATAAAAAAGAATATGAAAACAATGATCAAGTTTACACACAAAAAAACACTACATATATATATCGAGTCTTTGCTTCTCATTCCAATTATCATTATCCCTACTTGAAAGTGGAGAGGGGCGACATGAGTATTTTGTTTGCAGTCAATACTTTAAAAAACTAACTCGTAAAGAGTTACAGTAATGCTGCTGGATACTAAAATTTTTTTCCTTAAAGACAATGATTGCTAACACTGCTAAATATTTCCTAAATTACATATATTAATTTTGGAGTGTTTTCAAACATGCTGGACAATTATTTGTTAAATTTCGATACCCTAACCTTTACATCTTAATAGTACTGAATCTCAATTCCAACCATTTGCATGATTAAATACTGATTCCATTTTACGAAAAAATTAAAGAATTATTGGTTAAATATCAGCAGCTAAAATATTTATAGTTTTAGGATATGCTGCTATTAGTGAAGATACATGAGCTCAAGTAATAACTAGAAATTAGTCATTGACAAATTTTGTAGTTCATTTTTAATAAGCATGCAGAATTAAAAATTTTAAAAATTAAGATAGCAAAATTTGCATCGGTTTCTTTTTTCAAATCTCAGTTTAAAATACTTTATTTAACACTGTACATTGCTGAGCTACAAAAATAGTCAGTGTGGGGCTTCTAAAGTGCTATTCTTCATCACATGCTGGATAATTGTTGATATTAATCACACAGAAAATTAATTAATTGCCTTGATGGCTCAGGATTTGTTGTTTCTTATGGGACAAGCAATCTGTTACGAAGACAGCGATTTAAGCCGTAGGGAGTGCCTCTAGTTTTAGAAGCACCAACTAAGGCCAAAAGTATGACTTTACCACTCAGTCACTTGCACAACCCCCTTTTTACAGAGGAGCACATTCACACGTCTCACAGAGAAAGAAAAACCATGCCAGAGCTGGGAATCGAACCCAGGAAGCCCAGATCACGGGGAAGACGTGCTATCCCTATGACAGGACACTGGCGGATAAGGATTTAACTATCAAAGTATCCTTAATCCATAAAAGAATATTCACCATATTGAATTAAACTGCATTCAGAATATAATTTGGTACACAAAAATTGTATAAATATCACACCATTGTAATGACTAAATAATAGAGGAACAACATTTAAAATTTTTACAATGGTTAATAAAGAATAATTTTAATTTTGTATAATAGTAAAATTTCTTTCCTTATTATTCTGCTGTATATGATTTTAAGCATTGCATTTTTAAATGAATATATACATACAATGTTGGATATATTTAGAAAAAATATCACTAAAATCATGCAAATAAAGTTAATCTTAATCAAAATACAAATAATAAAAATTATTCATGAATATCCAAACAATAGGTCAAAATAAAAGGAAAACAGTTCATTATAAATAAAATGTTGTGCTGGAAACAGCATTCATGACATATAGATATATTAAACATATATATATATATATATATATTTAACATATATATATATTTAACACATATATAACACATATATATTTAGGAAGAAATTTCCATTCTAACAATATTATAAGTATAAATTTTCTTTTGGTAACCATGCACTAAATTTCAAAAAAAAAGACATATGAAATTACATGAATAATTGTTGATTAAAATCTTTTCACTTAATGCTAATATATATATATATAAATAATAAAGTTCATTTTACTGTAAATTATTAGTACAGTAATTTAATCATACAGGAATTAGAATTACATTTCCTGAAGATTTTGTAAAATTAAAATAAGAATTTGAGAAAAAAAAATCCAAAAGTTGCAATGAGATATATTATGAGATGAAAATGAAAGGCACAATCAGTAATAACTTTTTTCCCCGTCAAACTAAGTATTTAAAAATTCTTAAACTTGATAGGATTTAATATAAATATACATTCTTAGCATGCAAAATATTTGTATAAAGCAAACCATTAACAGTAAATAGTCCAATTTGTACACTGAGTAATGATTTAATTCCACAGAATTCATAATAATATCATATACAAAACAAAGGAATTAAAACGTAAGCATGTCTCTGGAACACCCCTGTTAGCACTAATTTAATTTGTTTCCAAATTTCAGTCCGATTATGTAAGAATTCATTAAATTCAGTCTCAAAAATAATACCACTAATACGTCATATATTTTCATTAAATATTTTATCAAAGTTTTAAACACTAGAAGTGTAAGTTTCTGCATCAGTATTACAGTTTTCAACGTCTGTTTCTTCCAAGTCCATATCAGGTTCATAATCTAAACAATCCATTGCATGCTTGTCATAATGACGAGTCAAACGACTTCTAGTTATAAATCCTATGTTACAGATTTGACAAATATATGGTCTTTCACCACGGTGCCACAGAATATGCCGTTTCAAATGACTACTGTATGTAAATCCACGATTACAAATATGACAATTATATGGTCTATCATTAGTATGAACCATAAAGTGAAGACTCAGTTTCTGTTTAGTAGGAAACACTTTGCCACAAACTTCACAAGCACTTCGCTGTCCAGGCATATGTTCCAGACCATGGCGCTTTAAGTTACGTTTACTTGAGAATTTGCGGTCACATATAAAGCACAGAAATGGCTTTTCGCCTGTATGATTAAGATAATGTAAGTCAAGGCTATGTTTAGTTGAAAATGACTTGCTGCATAGCTGGCAAACATAAGGTTTGATATTTTTATGTACCATATAATGCTTTTTAAGAGTTATTTTTTGAGTAAAACCTGCTTGGCAAATTTCACAGTGAAATGGCTTTTCTGCCCCATGTATCAGCCTGTGTCGATTAAGGCTACTCTTTAAGCTGAAAGATTTTCTGCAAACCGGACATTCAAAGGATCTTTTTGAGTGATTTTTATAATGATCACACAGGTCTTGGTCTGTTTCAAAGGTGGAATTACAAATATCGCATGTGAAAAGACCCGATGATATTTTATGAAAGCGCTGATGACAATCGAATTCTTTTTTGTCGAAAAATATTTCCTCACAAGTAAGGCATTCGTATTCTTGTTCTATACAATGCTGAGCATAATGATCAGCAAAATCTCCTGCCTGAGAAAAAGATTCACCACAAACATCACACACACGTGGACTCTCCTGAAAATGACTCGCTTGATGAACACTTAAGCAACTCTTGGATGAAAACTGCTTGCGGCAGATTTCACACATGTAATACTGTTTCACTTTGGAATCATTTAAGGTAGATGACTGAGCATCAAAAATGTTTAAGTCTGTATCCAAACTGTTCCTATCGTCATTTAAAACAATCAAGGGCACAGACTGCGCAATTTCATCTTCTATTTTTATCATATTTCAATAGTTCCGATTACAATTCTTAAAATTCTATTAAAAGTATATAAGTTACTACATATAAATTAATATTCATTTGTTCACTGCAAGGCTAAGCAGGGAATAACATTAAGTCCATAACTTATCAAAACAAACCGACAGAAGACAAAATGGCAGTACTTTTCACTTTGATTCCTGTTTCTTACTTGTGGTTGTTAAATAATCAGTATCGCTCTATCGTTAGCGCTTATAATATCGATTAGTCACTTGCTTCGAAACAAATTTTTTAAATAAATGAATTTTCAAAAATTTTGAATAGCCTAAAGTAACAACTCTTATAATATATACGAAGATAACTATAGAGGAATAATCTTGATTAAAAGATTCGAAGGTATAATAACATATTAATATAATAAGGTACCATCGACTTTAATGCCTTTTAGGTGGCTGTATAAAACGATGTCTATTGGTCAATTCAGCTAACCTTATCAGCGAATTAAAACTCAGAACAATATGAATGTTGCTTGTCATTGGTGGAGAAAAGTACAATATCGTACATGATGTAGCACAAAGTTTGTTGTTACTGCCTGAATATGCTTTTGTTTTGAAGCACGTCTGTAGTAGTTTATTTTTTCTATTATTATAGATTATAACATTATTCTGAAATGAAATATTCATGATATAATTTTATCATTTTAGTGAAGGGATTAGTTGAATTTTCGTTTTGGAGAAAAGATGTTGGTTACCAAACTTCTTAAATTAGAAAACGGTGTAACAAGTTTTACAGTTATACCTCACCTATGTCATCTGTGTCGTAAAGCTTTCACGACAAGATCGGATTTGACTGAACACCTGCTTACGCATGGATATGAAGCAAACAACGAGGAAGACACTATTGTTCCTGATACGTCAACTGAAAATGAATCGAAACCTTTCCAATGTGAGATATGCCAGAAACGTTTTACCAGCAAAGCATACCTCTTGAAACATGTCATGCTACACGACGGTGAAAAACCTTACTCGTGCGATGCATGTGACAAGTCATTCAGCCACAAGTCAAATTTGCAGAAACATTATCTCACTCATGATCCAGAAAAGGCCAAACGATATCTCTGTCTTGTATGTGGTAAAGATTTCACATCTAAAGCCTACTTGAAAAAGCATGATTTGATACATAAGGGACAAAAACCTCACGTTTGCAACATTTGCAGCAAGGCCTTTACACTGAAAACAAACCTCCAGAAGCATTACTTGACGCATTCAGATCGAAAACCAGTGCATATTTGTGATCTGTGTGATAAAGGTTTCACATCCAAAGGTTATTTGGAGAAACATCGGCTCATACACATTGATGAGCGACCTCATGTGTGTGGTGTTTGTTTCAAGGCTTTTACATTGAAAACAAATTTACATAAACATTATTCTACACATTCCTCCTTAAGACCGTATGTGTGTAAAGAATGTGGTAAAAGTTTTAAGATGAAAGTTGGTCTTGATCAGCATTGTGCAGTCCATTCAAATGAGAAGCCATTTGCATGTGATGTGTGCCCTAAATCTTTTAAAAATAGAAGTGCTTTGGAAAGACATGAGCGGTCCCATTTCATAGAATAAATGATTCATTGTTTTTGTAAAGAATTAGCATTTCTTAATATTTGGTTTGGTGATGTTTATTATAAACTCAATAATTCTTTTCTTATTATGTATGAGAAATGCTAGATTTTAATTTTACTAGCTGTAGATCTAGAAAAGCCTTGAAAATGTGATAAATGTTAAAAACTGCAAAATATTTAATATTTAGCAACAATAAAGTACATAAGGCAGAGATTAAATTTCATTTACAGCTTTTCTGTTGTTATTGCTCTAAAAAGTATAATTAGAAATGTCTGCTCTATGATAAATTTAAGCTAAAATGTATTTTATGAAAATATATGATAGTATGTAATCAAATAATAGTTTAATGCCTTTCTGGTGGTATTATCTGTACATTAATTGTGAAAATATATTCCATATTGATAAAGTCTAGTCAGTAATTTAGTACATGAAAATTTTTTTTTGTGGCCTGGTGAAATGTATTTTATTTTTGTAATATTACTCTTCGAAAAACTGTATTATTAAAAACCATGTAAATGAATCTTTAACTTAAGGAATTGAAATTTTTGTAATGACTTTGAGAAATTTTGCATTTTGTATAATGCATTTTGTATTTCACTTATTTCAAAAACTATGCAAATGACTATTTAAACGAAATGAAATTTTTGTTCATGACATGGAGAAATATTTCTTCTCTCACTCTTCCAAAAAGCTGCTTAATGCCTTTGCAAATAAATATTAAGCAAAATGAAAGTTTTGTTAATGACATGGAGAAATGCCTATCATATCTTGCTCTTTGAAATACTCTTATTATTCAACAACTGTGCAAATAAATATTTATCTTAATTAAATGGAAATATTGTTAATGCCTTTGAGAAATGTCTTATATCGCTGATTTGAAACACTGTATTTAGAAATTATGCACATAAATATGACCAATTCCAATTTTTGTTTACGATATGGAGAAATATCTTTTATCTATCTTTTTTCAAAAAAACTGTTCCAACAGCTTATTAAAATAAATATTTAACGAAATGCAGTTTTCGTTAATGACATGGGAAAATGCCTTTCTTGTTCTTTGCAATACTATATTGTTTAATTATGCAAATGAATGTTTATGACAGGAAGAATTGCCTTCCTTATCTCATTCTTTGAAATACTGTATTGTCCAGCAACTATGCAATTAAATATTTAACTTAATGAAATAAAGTTTTTGATAATAGTTTAGGGAAACGACTTTCTTCCTTCTCTCTGCCAAACACTGTCCTACAGCAAATCAAATAAGTGTTTAATGAAATGAAATTTTTGTTAATGACGTGATGAAATGTCTATTTTGCTCTGTGGAATTCTCTATTATTCCACAACTATACAAATAAATGTTTACCTTAACAAACTGATTTTTTTTATGACTTAAAGAAATGCCTTTTTTATTTCATTTATTTGAAAAATTATACAAATAAATGTTTTACGAAATGATTTTTTTAAATTTTGCTGTTTGAAATACTCTATTATTCAATAACTATAGAAATGAATGTTTAACTTAACAAAATGAAATTTTTGGTTTCTGAAAGGCAGAATTGCCTTACTTATTTCGTTCTTTAAAATACTGTAATATTCAACAACTATACAAATGAATGTTTAATGAAATGAAATTTTGTTAGTGACTTGAAGAAATGCCTTTCTTGCCTTACTCTTTAAGGAACTGTGTTCAACAACTATGCAAACAAATGTTTTATTTAACAAAATTATTATTTTTTTTTAATGATAGGGACAAATGCTTTTCTTTTCTCTATTTTTTAAATATCATTCATCAACTATGTAAATGATATTTAACTTATTGAAATGAAATTTTTCTAATGACATGGATAAATGCTTTTCTTATCTCAATCTTTAAAAAAAAAAAAAAAAAAACTGCACGATTAATTTTTTGCTTATGTTTTCTAATAAGAATGCTAAATGCTCTATTAATATGTGGTGGACTGAATAATCTTTAATTGTTAACATTTTATTTGTATACAAAACTCTTTACATTACAAGATAATGAGATCCACTGTATGGTAATTTATGTGAAATGTAAGTTTCATTATAAAAGTTGCACTTTCTAATATTCCATGTAGTGAAAATTCTGAATCTGAATAAAGTATGCAATTTTTTTTCCCCTTATGAACTTTTCTTTCTCTCTTTTGTCATACTTTTATTTGAAAGATTTCGGTATCTTTTCCATTACTTGATAATAGCTAAAAATGCATGTTAAATATGTGAATTATAGTGATGAGCAATCCACATCACAATTGCATATTAATCTTAATTAAAATTCTAAAAATTTACATGGAAAATACACGGAATATTCTGGATTTACATGGAATATTCTGGATAACTTCTTAAAAGAAAATTTGAATTTTTATGCAGTAAATTTTTTTGTGATGTTATTACTATTCCAATCAAATAACATTTTTATACCGACACTTATTCTTGTTGATATTTGCCATCAAAAAGTTCCAAGATTTCTAATGGAAAATGTACTGAATTTGGAATAATTATTGTCAGTTAGCTTCTTATATTTAATATGTGTGATATTTAATTTATATCGGCATGTTTTCTCCTCTTATATGATAATGCCATAGTTTTATACCCATCTGTTACATGACACATCACTAAATGATTTTGTGTATAAATGTTATTAAATAATATTTATTTTTAAAAAATGTTAATGGATTATATAATGATAGAATATAACGATTTATCCAAAAGGCATATTTTGTATTCTTTCTAAGTGATACAATAATAGTTAATAAAATATTAGTAGTTTTATAACACTCTATAAAATGTTTGTTGCAAACAGGAAGGGAACAGAGTAACTCAATCAGGGATAACAATATGCCCTCTACACACACACACATAACGTATTTTTGAAATTCTACTATATCTATATTCTGACTGTCAAACTAGTTTTTATTTTCGATTTTAAGTTTTCCCAGCAAATGTGATTTAATATTATATAAGAATTTTTGAATGCCATACTTATTTAAGACATGATGTTATTAAAATTAAAATAACATATTTGGTAAATTAATTTTTTTTAAAAATATGACTATTTTAACACAGTATTGTAATGTTTGTTCAAAATTGATTTTTTTTTACCATTTAATTAAAAAATGTTTTATTATTGACTTAACTTCAACGTTCTGCAAAAACTTTTATTCAGTTAATATGGTTCCCAAGCCAACTAAGTCACACTTAGGGTATGTTAGATTGAAGATACATTTTGATCAATTATAACTTAGAAAAACATTTCTTGCCAAAAGCAAGAATTTTGGCTGGCATAAAATTTCTGAAAGTTTACCACTGGAAGATTAAAAAAACTTACAACAAATAAAAAATGAAAATTCTTTTTTTTTTTTTCTTTTACCCTATATTTTCATATGGAAAACATTTCATAAGGATCATTGTTCTCACTGTAGCAACTCAAAGAATTGCTTATTTATTCCTGCACACAAATTGTATTTACTTGATATGAACATTATTCACTTTAAAATTCCATTTTGTTTTTACAGCAGTTAGAATAGTAAAATTGCACTAAGTGGTTGTCCCTATTTAGTAGTGTCGCTCTTCCAATTTTTTTTTTAAGCATGGACTCTTTGGCCTACAATAATGATAAGATAGTATCTAGAAATGGCCTTTTAAGTTCTTCCAAATGGCTGGGCTAATTCTTCATGTAACATCAATTCTTTTATTTATCTCCCTGATCTTGATCTTTCATTGAGAGAATAATAAGGAAAGAGAGACGAACACAAAGTGTTAATGTTGGAAACAGTCGTCCTTTTTCAAATAGGAGAAAAGCGAATTTCAGTCATTAATGTGCAAGTTTGGAAGCAGATATGCCAGTTTACGTTCGGTTTCTGGCTATGATTCAAAATTAGAAAATATATCCTGAAATAATACTGGTGTGGCCTCAAAATAGAACTTTATATTGAAATCTGGTGAACTGTATGCTAATTTAGTGTTCCAATAACTGTACATGAGATTTTTTATTAATAATATATATTTTTATAATTATATAATTACAACATTATATTTTTATAATGTTGAATTTCAGATTATTTTTATTGGAACTCGTTACTTTTAAAAGTATGACCAATATTTTAATGAACTATTTCAAAATTTTCTATAACTGTTTCATTTAACAAACTATTACAATGCTACATTTTTTTCAATGATGTTAATTGATAAGTAAAATAGTAGATGCATATTGTGACTTATATTACCAGGAACAATTTTGATTAAGGCATAGTAGAATATTGTATTTTTAAATGTCTTAAAACTGAAATTTCTGAAATACATTAATTTATCTCAAATTTTGTTTCAAAATGAATGCATGATATTGAAATAACATCTAGAGAGTAAATAAATGGCTTAGATGAAAGAATATTGAATGTTGATTGCTGCAATATTGTATAAACTGTGATATTTTTATTCTCTTTAAACAAAACTTCAAATGAAGTTTTTGGGTTAGAAAAAAATAAAATTATTGGTATGCATTTGTGTCCCATTAAGTGTTTCCTACTTAAAAATAATGTTTACAGAATTTATGTAAATCCCTAATTATTTTTTCAGTTTTAATATATTATTTAAAAAAACTAAACTCGTGTATGCTTCATATTAGACACTGCAATATGTCGGTTCAAATGTATCTTTTTTTTACCCTATAAGACTTAATCCTTAATTAATTTATTATGGTAATATTATTTATATTTCATCAATCTTGACCAATAAAACTCCAAATTTTTTTACAAATCGTTTTTAGCTCAAAGATTGCTTTTTCAAAAAGTCACCATTAAATTGAAAATAAAGAACCAATACTGGTTGTCCTTATTTTAAACAATTACAACTAGAGAGAGATCACTTGCCATATTGCATTCATTTTTTACTATACAACTGCAATAGAATATAGTTGAAATAGAATATTGTAAAAATGAAAATAAACTGAATTTATTATCTTGTATCATTAGCCAGTAAAAACTTTCTTCAACTTCGACTAAATCAATAGTTCTGCCTGATATAAATTGCTAATCCTCTGCTTTTAAACTTTTCTTTTAGGGTTCTGCTAATGTGTTTTGACATCAGTTCTTTGTATGTAACCTTCTTTTATATTAATAAAATAGATATTACTACAGATTGTGAATAAAATTAATTAATTTTTTTAATTGAAATATGAAATCACACTGCACAAAATTAAATGAAAAATTGTCAAAAACATTTAGAAATAAAGTATATATATATAAAAGAGTACTTCAAAGCCACATCATTACCTAGTAATGGAATATATCTAAATTTCCTGATTTTAAAAATATCTACATCCATGCAATTACATGTTTTTAAAAAGAAAAAGTGCTTCAAAAATTAAGAAGAAACTGCATGAAAATTAAATCAATACCATTAAAAAGGTGAAATTTGAATTTTTAGATGGTATAAAATTATTTCTTGAGTAATAATTTACTTAGAATTTCCTTTGTGAAAACGGTAAAATGCTAGTTCTAATTAATTCTTGTTATTTTGAAAAATTGATAATATTCTTTCACTTGTCGTAAATAATAAATGTATAGATTTGAATTTGTTCCCATTGTTTCGGAGATGTGGAACCTACATACAAAACCACAATGACTTTATTTATATTATGATTTTAATTTTCAATGAGAGCTATTTTTTTTTTAACAATTGTTAAAAAATGAATGGCAATTTTTTTCTCTTCTGATATCTATTGTAATCATATTTTTTACAGAATTGTTTTTAATGCTTGATGATTTTACGATTGTTTTAGACATTTACATTTTTGATTGAAAAACTGCTTTTGTTTTTGTTGTTTTAATAAAGTGGTTTCTTTCAGACATTTTGCTCTTATTATTTTCTACTTCTTAGTCTTTTATATAATTCACGATTCATCATAATACACTATAAAGCAATTTTTTAATAAAATTTTTATTTATTTACTTATAGTTGCCTCTCGTACAAATTGGGAAATAAATGAAATTAAGATATTAAATGATAAGTAAGATCTGAAAACACCAAAATGTGTTATGATTGGGAATACACAAGCGTGCAGAATTTCGAGTGAAAAATCAATCGCAAAATTCCATCGTGACAAACTCCAAATAATAAAAATTACCCGAAGTACGGAAAAAGGCTTGAACTTCAATAAATTGATTAAAGTACGATTTTTCTTTACTCAAATATTGTTATAAAAGACTTAATTTTATAAAAATATGCACAGTAGAATGAAATATTTGCAATAATCCATTAATAAAAATTTAGAAAATTTGTTTATGAAATGACATCACAAAACCTTTTGAAATTAAGAAACTCTATACTCTACGGAATTTTATCACGTGGTGTAATTAATTAACGCAACAGATATTAAGCTTCAGTAGTACTAGCGTGGGTAAAAATTAGAAATCTTGTTTCAATAATACCCTACAATTTCTATCTTGAAGTTATCTTAATAACGGTTTCTTTCAATATAACTTTGATGAGCTTATACATATAAGAGCTTATCACACAAATACTAAAGAAAAAGTCACGTGTTTGATGGTTAAATATGAAATTTCTTTAGATTTAATAGATTTTTAACTATTGAATGAAATTGCATTTATTAGCTTTATCTTTTCAATTACAGTGTTTTACACACACACACATATATATATATATATATATATATTTGTTAATTCTCAAGAATATTTCGTTATACCATCATGGGAAAAAAAAAAATTACCTGGACGTGGATTGCTTTCACTATAACCGCGTAAACTCAATGTTATGATCCCATAAAAAAGTTATTTAACTTTTGTGTGCAATTAATACTTTTTCGTTACGTGTGATATTTTTGTCGAATTTGTTTATATTTAAAGACGTTTCATACAGAAATCAGTTTCTGTGTGTATGCAAGATCTGTTTTTGTATGACTTCTGTATTTAGTATTTGAATCGATGAGCTGCGATGTTTGTGGTTAGTTCATCAAAGACAGAAGATGGTGCCACGAGATTGACTGTCGTTCCGCATATTTGCGGAATCTGCAAGAAGGCATTTTTGCAGGAAGATTCTCTTTTAGAACATTTTAAAACTCACGCCGATTGCAATGATACAACGGTTACCACTGTCACTTCTGTAGAACCTGACCAAAAGGTATTGAAAACTGCAAATAAGTTACATACGTGCGATATATGTGAACGTAGTTTCTCTTCCAAAGCGTATCTTCAAAAGCATATTATTTTGCATGGTGGTGATAAGACACATGAATGTACAATCTGCCGTAAAACCTTCGCTCTCAAGGACAATCTCCAAAAGCATTATAGAACCCATGATCCTATGAAGCAGCGTTATTTTTGTTCTGAATGTGGGAAAGGTTTCACATCCAAACAGTATCAGCAAAAGCATGAACTTATACATACTGGTGAGAAGCCACATGCCTGTACAATATGTAGAAAATCTTTTACACTGAAAACTAATTTGAATAAACATTATCAGACTCACTCGGAACAGAAACTCTATTTCATGTGCGATATCTGTAGGAAAGGATTTTCATCTAAAGCATACTTAGAAAAACATCATTTAATTCATGTTGGAGAAAAGCCACATGTTTGTGGAGTTTGTTTCAGAGCTTTTACGTTAAAGACTAACTTGCATAAGCATTATCTGACTCATACGGGTTATAGACAATATGGATGCCAAGTTTGCCAAAAGCGGTTTAAAACTAAAGGAGCTCTTGAGCAGCATTACCTTGTGCATTCTGGAGATCGGCCATATTCTTGTAATTTATGTGCAAGGACTTTTAAGCAGAAGAGCCACAAAGACAAACATCTCCAGACTCATTTAGTACGTGAATTAGTCAATGTGAATGACATTAATTGCGAAACAGTTATTTCAGATACGGAATCATCTGAAGAATGGTCTGTTGTGAAGACAGAAATTAAAACTGAAGAAGAAGAATGAAAAAGATTTTTTTTAAAATTCTTTTAGCTGATGTAAGGTAAGTTGATTGCTATATATAGAAACATATGTTTTTTTTTTGTTTTTTTTTTTATTATTACAGGCAGAGGTCATATGTCCTCCCGTCTCTCAACCTTAGACAGTATTTTGTAGTCTGCAAGAAATGTTGCCATAAAGTTGTTTGCATTTGAGAAATCGATCAGTCTATAATGATTGGTTGATAAATTAAAAAAAATTGATTGAAAGTGGTTAACTAAAAGAATTAGACAAATTGGTTTATTTTTATAATCCATCTTTGTGTGGTCTTGCATATCTCATCACTTTAAAAAAATAAAAACTTCTTTGGTGAACAGTCAATTTGTCATTGGGGTAAAATGTTCTTAATTGAATGATACAATAATTTTTATTACTTTTGCATCATTAAATATGAGTAAGTGTGCTTTGATTCACTGTAATGGAAACAGTTACCTTTAAGAGAAAGGGGTTTAAGTGTTAAAGAAGAATACTAAGGTTTTTTAAACAATGAAATATTGTCAAGAATTTTTCTTTCTACTGATTTATCATGCTTTATTTTGTTATACATACATTATTTAATAGCGTAAAAAAAGCTCATAAAATGCATTAAATGAGTCGCATGTATATTCGGAGTCATCGATTGCCAACTCCTGTAAAATATTATATGGTTGAAACTTGGATAAATTTAATATTAGTCATGGAATCTTTAAATAATGATTTGTATTAATATTTCCTATAAAATTAATAAATTAAAGTTTGGAAATTTAGATCTAATTTTCATTTAAAATAAAGTCATATGCCGTATAATGGCACAGTTTAGTTTTGGATGACCTATCCGTGGCTGATTTGGTGCTTTTTATTGACCCTCTAAACCTCATCAGAAAATTTATTATTTTTTAGCATGATCCTCCTTAAATTGTTAATCTGTATTCATTCCTGATTACAAGGTTGCATAACTGCTTATAATTTTTCCTCTGAAAAACTGGGTGAGAAAAGCAAAAACTCATTTTTATTAGAAAACATTTTATTACTTCACACATTTTATTACTTACAGTGCTAGAAAATAAATTAAAACAAAAAACCCTTATCAATCATCAAGAAAAATAAATAAAATTATTTTAAATGCTGATTTTAGAAAAATTGAAATCCTTTCCCATAACAACTTTTTTTTATAGTCTCCCCCTCCTTAAAAATATTAAAATATCTGGGAAGACTGAAGCATATGGCATGAATTTAAATTTAGCAACCAAAAATGTGACAAATATTTTTTTTTAAATCAAATGTTTTGATGCTTCCATTAATTGGATTATCTCATTTAACAATCTGTCACTAAAGAAGAAATCCAAATTGAACAATAATGCTGTAAAAATGAGTCTAAGCAAGAATTATAGAAACTTTTATTATGAATATTATTGAGAGACCAAAATTATTTTATACATATCATCTGATTTGAGATGCCCTATTCAGTGATTTTTCTAACTTTAAAAAAGTTACTTTTAAGTTTTTATTTAAAGTAATTTATATCCAATTTAGTTATTAAAATTCTGTTATAACAGTAATAATTACTATTATATTTTAAAATTTTTATTTAAATTGTTTTATATCCAATTTAATTATTAAAATTATGTTATAAAAATAAATATTACTATTATATTTGCATGTAAATCCTGAAGTGAAGATCTTAGTTTAATGACATATCATAATTTTATATAGTAGCCTGCTGATAAGATTTTCCTATCATTAGAGTTTTAAAAAAGTTATTTTATTTACATTGAGGTTTTATGTTCTAAAAATTAAATGTACTTAACAAAATTATATAGTTTTATGATCTTTCATTTGATTCATCTTTAACTTTTATATGCAATAATAAATAAAGTCCAACAAGAGTTTATATCTCAAGTAATTCATTAAATTAAATCTTTCATCTTGGAATTTTTTCCAAAGATTTTCCACAAATGTATTTTTATATTTATGCTAAAATTTTAAAAGAAATGTAATTTTTAAAAATTTTAAATTATTATTATTAATTTTTTTTTTCAGATCTTTGATGCTTTTACCATTGATTCTAATCCCGTTGGTCCAAGTTCCCATTTGTTGATGTAACCTTGAAATATAGACAATATGTTCTTTCATGGACTCGAACTGATTGTTCCTGGAGAAGCAATTAAACGTTTCATTTAAATTTTTTATTATTAAGTGTATAATTTTTTTACTTAGTATGATACTTTAATAGGTCATGATATGAAAAGTGGAATCAGTTAACATGTAATAAATTGATAATTTCATACACTAGCTTGTTATTTATCATGAAATAGCAAGTTATATTGAAGACTAATTAATAATGAGTTTTTGCAATTTTAAAATAAAACAACAACAATAATTGAATTCTGTTAAATGACACTAAATTTTATGTTGCTACAAGAATTATTGAGTTATCTAATATTTAAAAAAATAATATTTTTTGAAAATAAGATTTTTTTTCCCTTTATTATTTCATTATTTCTGTGAATGAATCCCATGAACAATAATGATTTGTTGAGTTTTAACAATTGATAGAGCAATATATCTGTATATGATTATTGTTTAGTTTTGGTGAACTTCAGTCTCATGCTGAATTGAATTAGAGAATATAAATTTTATTTATTTTTGCTTTTCCCCCAAATCCTTTGTTAGCAACTTGTGTACAATAACACTAAGTATGAGAGATGATATGTATTTATTTATTTACATTTGATTGTGGTGCTGTTTTTATTTCATGAAATAACTAGTTAGGCTGTAGACAACCAGTGTTTCTTAAGATTCAACTGATTTCATTTATTATTTCATGTAATAACTATATTATAGAGTAACACACATTAAATTTTTTATATTTATATTATTCACAACCAGAACTAGAGCTAGGATACTGAAATGGGGGGGGGGGGTCTTTTTTTTTGTTCACCTAACATAAAATTAATATTTTTTTGGTTGACCATGCTTTAACAATTAAAATAGCTTTATACACTTAGATTGAATGAAAAGCTTATAAACAAATGTTTAATTGTTCTGTGTTGTTTTGTTATTTTTTATTTCTGTTTTATGCTATTAAATCTGAAAATAACGCAGTCCCAAAAACTATTGGATATCATGCAGAGTATATTATGTAATATATGCAATAGAATTGCAAATATTTTCAAATTATACAGTATATAATATTTTTACACTTATATTTTATCAGAACATTCTTTTAAATCCTGCCTTTTTCCTTTAAACTTTCTGGCCAAAGCTTCTAGGCTTTGCTGAAGCTTTTCTGTATAATTGTTCCATTTGGAAACATTATTCATATAATTTGATAAATCATTACTACATTTATAAATATTTTTAAAAATTAGAAATAAACTTTATTTTTATTTAAATGAATACTTTTCTTGTTTAAAAAGTGAAAGTAAAAATATAGTTTATTTTCCGGATTTAAAAAAATATAAGTTCCATTCCTTTTTCCTCTTCACTCAAAGCTTCCTAAATTTCAAGATCTATTTGAAATTATAGTCCTGATTTAATTTTCCATTTGTTAAACAAAAGATACATGAATTTTGGCAACAAATTTGGATTAAGTAGTTAGAAAATTATTTATTATTTGTCATGTTTAATGTATTTGATTTCTTTGTTGTATGTTCCTATTAAATTTACAATTGTTAAAGAATTATCTGGTCAGATTTCTATAATTGTATATAATTTTTCATATATTTATTATGTTTAATTTCTCCAAAAGTGGTTTTGTTATTTCATATATTAAATATTGCATCAATTTTTTAAGAGACTTGAATATATTCAGCAAATTTTCTTAATGTATTGAGTTCTATCGTTAACTGAAATAGATATTATGCATAAATTAATTGATGGAAACTCAACCTGATGGTCGGAACAAAGCACCGTTGAAAGATACGTGTTTGTATGCATCCTTGGAGTTATGAGATGACAATTTTTACAATCAGTACAGAGTTTTATAATGGAAGAATATATATTTTTGATGGAAGAAATAAAATTTATGTATAACATTAAATACATTGCCATAATATTCAAGGCTGTTTTTATGTTCATCATAACAGTTTCACTCTATCCAATATCTACTTGAATTGAATTTTATTCAAGATATATCACTATTAAAATAATAATTCAATAATTCTTTTTCATTGGAATTCTATAAAATACTACCAATACTATATTATTGCTTAGTCACATGTATGGGCAATGTAAAAATTGATCACTTCAAAAATAAAAGATCATAAGCTTAATTTTGTGTTTTAAAATTTAAAAAGAATTAAAATGAAAGTAAAAATAAGAAAAGGCATAAAGTAAACAAACAAACAAAGGAGAAAAAAATCCAAATTTATTTACAGTTGAGAGAATCAACAAACAGTATATAACAATTATTTTAAAGTATTTTCCTACTGTAGGAAAATATCAATCTATTTTAGAGGAAAATCAACCATTTGATTGTTATTGATATGATGAAATTTATACATTTTACAAATGTTTTTGTTAAAAATGAATATTAATGTATTGAAAATATATACATAGTGATAAAAAATTTTCCGTTTTGTACAAAAGCTGGTAAGATTTTTATATGTGTTACTATATCAGTAAATAATATTTTGTGGAGATTATTTTATGAATTTCCTTGAAATTAAAAAAAAATACTGTAATAAATAGCTTTAGTATTTATTTTGAAACATTTTAGATTGAATAATTATAGATTGATTTTAAAGTCAAAAAGGTATTTTTGAATGATTATAAACTTGTCATTCTATATCTGAGTTTTCAAGCAAATACTTCTCCTTTTTGATTTTTAAAAAATGACTTATTCTTTAAAACAATTTTGTTACTGGGATTTTTTTTTAAAAATTTGTTCTGAGAACATTCTTTTTTTTTTTCTTTACCAATACTTTAAATTTAAAATCAATCTTTCCTTAAAAGTTTATTGAATGATAAATTTATTATTATTATTATTTTACACTGAAAAAAAAATCTGTTAGAGACTTCTAAAGAGATTTCAAGATATTAAGAACTTTCAAGATGTTAATTGTAAATAACATTTTAAATATGAGATAATTTTGTATTGTTAAATAGTTCTATAATTTCATTTGAATTGAAACAAAAATTTCAATTTCTTTTTTGCTCTCTTTTTTGATAAATTTTCATGAATTATATTTTGAAAAAATATTATTATGCTTATTTATTATTTTAGAATGGCAACAGAAACAATTGATGTTGATTAAATAAAAATAATAATTAAAACAAGCTTGCATTTGCTTATTTTGCTTCTTATCTACTTATTTAAAATTGAACTGGTTTAATATTAAATAAGTTTTACTGTATAATACTTTTTTTTTTATCAGAACATCTCTGTAATACTGAAAAAGTCAAATTTTGTTTCAATAAAGTTACTTTCAGATCAAATAAATTTGTACATCTATTTCAAATATATATTTTGTTTTTAATTTTTCTGTTAAGACAGGTATAAAAGTTTTGAGATTTTTTACATTGAACATTTAAAATATGTTCAATCTGATTTCTGCAACTTTTATGAAAAGGTTTTTACAAATTTTAATATTTAGGGAGACATGGGGAACATATTTAATGTCTTTATTTAAACTGCATTATTATTTTTCAAGTAAGTTTAAAAGAAAGTAATGATTCTGTAAAATATAAAAATAACTATAGAATTTTATTTTTATTATAATTAGTTTGTAATGCAATTAAATACACAAAGAATATAATATACTACTATTATTTAAATATTGTAATTAACTAGACACATTAAGTAGATATTTAGCACTTACTATAATGAAATACCATTCTGTTATGATAAATATAATTTAAAATGTATTTGCTTCTTATTATTAAGATACAATTTTAATAATTTATTTGAATGGCAAATAAAATAATTTTGATAAATAATCAAACTAAAGGAGGCTTTTATTAGTTTCTAGCTGATTGATATACAGAAATTTAAGCACCTAGCCAATCTTGCCATCTGAATTTTTGTAGTTGATATACCTATGTATATGTTGTTTTAAAATAAAATACTTCTAAATATTCTAATATTTTTAATGTCAAGACTACTTTCATGTAAAATATTATAATCACAAAATCCCTTTATTATCTGAAATGTTTTTTAATTGAGAATATCAGTTTAAGTAATGATTTATAAAAACTGCCCTTAGTTAATTTCCCTATATAAATTATTAATGCTTATTATAGGAGTACTTCAGATTTTATTAACAAATACTGAAGTATACAAAAAAAAGATGTAAATGAAATTTTGAAGCAGTGAATTAAATAGTTATTAATGAAAAGTGTGAAATTAAAGTAAATCAAAAGTTTCTTATGATATAAATTGTTAGACATCTGCTTTTAAACTTTCCTTTTAGTACATAGAATTATGGTTATGTTTTCTGTGGCTCTTTTTTCTTGATTACTCCTCTTTCTTCCTGCTGGCGCCCTGGCCTAAGGGTAGCGCGTCTTCCCCGTGATCTGGGCATCCTGGGTTCAAGTACTGGTTAGGACATGGTTGTTCTTTACCCTATGTTCTATCTGTGAGGTGTGTGAAAGACCCCCCCCCCCCATGTAAAACAATTTCCTACTTTTCCCTTCCTAATGATACACAAACAATTAAATTTTTATAAATCTTATTCATATAAATATTTACAATTCTTTTAAGTCTCTTTACTGAAATTGATTGTATAACGAAAGCTTTATAATATATATATTATTCTTAATTAAACAGTTCTAATTTTAATTGTAATTTATTAAAAAAATAATTGATATATTCGCGCACAATTTAGTTTTATTGATATTTGAAAAATAAAACTACATTTGTGGTGGTATGTAGATTATTATGATCTGTGCAGGAAGCAACAGGACGAATGTTGTTGGAAACATTTCTTTAATAATCACATTCACACACTTAAAACAAAGACAAGACATTCACGCGCGCGGCTTTTCAGTTCAGCATCACATCTCCTTATAATTACAATCGCAATCCATTATGGGATGGCCTAATCAGGCATCGCCATCTAGTATCCAAAAGAGAAGATAAGAGTAATGTAACTGCTACACATTTAAAATAAAAGATATTTTCTCCTTAGGATTAATTCAAACAGAAATATATAGTATAATATTATTCTGTGATATGCCCGTTTGTAGTTTTCTATTTATTATCACTTTTTAAAATAATATATAATCAGATTTGCATTTTTAATCGCAGTCATTCTTGTTTTCCTGATTTAAACTAAGCAATTTTTGTGTAGGAGAAAAAATCTTCATAATTTTCTTTTGCACACTAAGAATTGAGTTGTCATTGGTTATAGAAAGTTTTTAAATAATGTCTGCGAATTTCGGTTTTTAGTCGCAATTATTCTTGGTTTCTTTCTTTCACTTTTGAAATATATCTATAAAAACAATAACATCTTTGTTTTTCATTTAAAGAAAAAAGTTTAAACCATATAGTTTATAATAACTTAAAGTTACGTACTCGGAAGAGGATATTTTAGTTCAAATTTCACACTGTTTCCTGAAATTGAAACCATTTTTAAAAATTAATTTACATTCAACTTTATTCCTTAAATAAATAAATAGGAGACGCACGATTTGGGAAATTAAAGATGAACTCCTGAAAGCAACAAAATTCGCATACTATGCTATGCGAAATTATGGAATCTGAAATTCAAGGATTTTTGACATTGAATTCAGCAATTTCTGAGCTGCTCTGATCTCACACCAGATTTGGCACAGTGCCACTTGTGCGAAGCTGCCCTCCCTCCTCTTTTCTAAGTTGGAGTTGTTTCTTTGTTTTTCTTATCAGCTTATTTGTTTTTAGCTTGATTTTGTGTTGAGTCGAAGGAAAATCATCTATTTATTACATATTCTTTTTCGTTTCTTTTGTTAAAAATCACACTTCGAAAGAAGGATATTTCGATAATTTTCTTAAATTCAATTCAGATAGTTAACAATTTTGGACTATTTAGAGGTAAGATTGCCTTATAAGAATTTTATTCTCTAATGAAATATTTTTTTACTGAACTAACTTTTACTGAAACAGAACTAACGAATCGTTACTGGATGCTTTATGAAGATTTGTGGCAATCTTCTTTCATTCTTCTTTCGCATGTAGAACTGTTATTTTCCCATAACAATCCTTGAAAATGGAACAAGGAAACACACCTGCAAAAGAATAATAATAATTATAAATTCAGAATCTGGGAAACAATGTTCCGACGCATACTTTACGAAATCTAATGAATCAATATCCTTTATATGAACATAAACATCTTTTTAAGAGAGAGGAGAAACTATGAATGAATGTCTCAATTAGTATAACACAGAGTGACTTCGCTTATAAGACATATCAATATTTCATTTGGAACTGTTAAAACACCCTCTCACCATATAGAGAGAATGTGGTAAGAGAAATAATCTCAACTATGCTCGCCAAAAATCCGAGACTGTAGGCCGATAGTTTGAACAGGTCTAAGTTTAATTGAATAATATACAGATATATCTATATAACATCCAGAATGTCAATTTGATGAATGTATGGTTCAGAGAAGAAATTCCTGAACCATTTTATCATATAGAAGCGAAGATTATATATTCATCTTAATGGACAATAATACCCAATATCATACATTTTGCCTTTTTGGAAACTGAATTTTTTGTGGTAGTGTACAAAGCGTATGGAAAGGCCACCGTATACCTTCAACTTGATTTCTATATAATATATTTATAGCTCTCCAGGGAAAAGGGAGATATTTGCTACTAGGCTAAGAGGTTCCTCTGGAGAGCAATTTGAGAGCTGGTGATCTTGGAGAGAAATATGAAAGAATGTCTTAGAATTTGCTAGAAATATTCTAAAAATTTCGTACCAATCCGATTTTCAATCATTTTAGCTGTTTGAAGAAAGCACTGGCCCTATTAATATCACATGACATTTTAAGAATTTCTTAAAATTTTTACTTGCCTATATTGAAAATTTTGAAATCTTCGCCAGTGCATGAAAGTCTTTTACTTATTAAAAGAAAGTAAATTAATTTTATAAGTCAACTTTTCTAGAGTCACGCGTTTGTAGCAATATAGAAACATTCATTCTAATTCTTCTTTGAGATCAATGTTTGAACGTATATACTTCTTCCAAAAAGTGAGAGATCCTTTAATATTTTGAGGCAGTGAAATATGAATGGAAAAAAGACATGATGTGGTCGCAAAAGTCTTCTGAAATATTTCGATTGAAGATTGCGAAACTTTATTATTTGATACTGGAATTTATATAATATATTAAAATCAGTGGTGGATTATTCGAATGGGCCTAGGGCCTTTAGGCAAAGTGGTTTTTCAAGCAAGTAGATTTGTTTTCATATTTTCCTAGTTATCAAATTAATAAGTTTGTAAAAATACAAATTCTATGAATGATAAAATATTAGCATAATATTAACGCTTTGTCAAACATAATTGGTCAGATTTCTTTATATTTCATCATGTTTACTTAATTATTAGAATATTTGTATAACCGAAAATTTGCATTAATAATATTGTGTACAAGCATAAATTTCTGAAACCCTGAAGTCACGAACACTAAGTAAAAACAAATACGTATTCACAAAGATAATAAAATAAAGAATATTAACCTAATGTCAATCATTATCAAATTAAAATTGTGTTGAAATGTGAAACTAAGTTGACCATCTTATATAAGGGGAGCTTCTTAAGCCTGAGTACCGTAATATACTTACTGGTTAAAATAGAAGTGAGAAAATATGTAGTATTTTTAGCATGGAAAAGTTAGAAAACAATTAAATAAAAAATGTGGGACAAAAAGCTGGACAATAATGCAGTTTCTGTATTTCAATTAGCAGGAAATTTGTGAAACCAAGCAGTGAAACGACCTATTTAAACTAAGCGCACATTGTGATGCTCTTTTTCTTTCTTTTTTTTCTTCATAAATGTTTTCCTTGTTAGGTGAAATAATTGCGCAATTATTCTCGTGCCAGTTGTGTAATAATCTATTGTTTATATTTCACACAAGGAGTCGTAGAGAATTTTCCAAGGTAGCATGGAAGTCAACTTGCAGGGAATTGGCTTGCCGTTTGTTTCTATAATTCTACAAAGAAAAGCAGTGATGCATCTTTTTTTCATATGTAATTCTATTTTTCTTCGCTCTTTTTTTTAGAACAAACCATTTTACAAATAATAACAATCAATCCTCCCACCTCCCATGCATGATTTTTGGGATTAGAATTAATCTTGTTTATCAATCTAAATAAAAGATTTCGAAAGAATAAAGATCTAAATAAAGAATCCAGACTTCGCTTGTGAATAATTTTTATTTCTTAGAATTATCAAATCAACAGTTCTAATCAAAAATTATAAATTGATCGAAAATAACCAATTTACTACTAATAAAAGAGAATATATATGTATTTATGTATTAGGATTCCTGAAGTCATTTTCACAAAGAGTTGCCAAATTTGATACAAAAATATTTTGAAGCATAAAAACTGGAAGAATTTTTTGAAATTTTAATTATTAAAAATTAATCGATGTTTTGGCCTTTTTCCACGATAACTTGCACAGAGATTAATGCACAACAATGATTGTTATACAATTTTAAATTTTGAAAAGTAATCTTTCTAATAATACTAACTTATTTTTCTAATAATTATTACTGAACTTTAATTATTTTTAAAAATATTTTATGTATAATTTTCAATTTTAAATTTCATTGTTGTAATGAAATTCAAGCCGTTTTCATTGTTTCATTATATGTTTAATCGCGTGATTTTGCTTTCTTTGTTAAAAGTTAAGGAAGAAAAATTCTGTCAATTATGTAGATAGTTTACACGAGGAAGCAAAAAATTAAATTAAATTATTACAAAAGATTTTTCAGAATTTGAAACAGATTACTCTGGCACTCAAATTTTTGATAGTGCTATGATGTCATTAGACTCGATGAATGGAGTGTTCATGAGCGCTTCAAAAAGAGTAGGTGTAAGTTTATTAAAATAACACGCCTCTAATATATATCACACATTTCTGTGGGTGTCATGAACATCATTTTAAGAGATCAATTGAAATTAAACAAATTAATATTTTTGACGAACCAAGTCGCCAAATACCACATATCCTGATTGATGCCATTTTATCAAAAGAATCTTTATAAATCGGAAAACACCCATTTAATTCATACAATAATAATTTTTAATTTTTAAGTTTCCTTACTGAAGAACATGTAATTAATGCAAAAGTTACCATAAATAAACACATATATGGTCAGACAAATAATATCTTTCAAAAAATTAAAAAAGAATGATGCCAATCAAGTCGAGTCAGATAATAACTGCGAAGGTCGTCATGCTCCAGACAAATTCGACATAAACAGTTTAAATGTTTCCAAGTTAGAGGTCAGGCGTAGGCCAACTAATTTTGTAAACAATCCGGAAAAGAGAAACAAATGAGTGGGCTCGAGGTGTGGTGGACAAGAAAGAACGTCGAACTTCTCTACGCCTCAGCGAACCACCTGCCACTATATCATCATCATCCGGGTCTTAAAAGATCAGGAATCGTCTGCAATTTTCTGATTAAACACTAGGATGATTTTGCTGGCAATCAATCAGTTTTCAATCGGATTATTGTCGTCGGTATAGTAAACACGAATCGGATGACATTCAGTCACCAGACCGATGAAACGTGGTGATCGGAAAAATATGAATTTAAATTTAGTATAAAAGGGATTATTTAACAGATGGAAAATATTTGAAAAATATTCCTCATTTTAAAATTTAATCATTGCTTGAAGTTATAGAATATTAAAATTATATTTTTTAGCCGTCTTTAGTGATCAGCTGGCTCGCTGGGAATACTGATTATATTTACTTTCATTCAATTCTCTAACTGTTCTTTTCAGTATCCTAAGACTACCACTTTTCGACGATTCTACTTCGCTAAGGAGTAAGATGGAGAAAAATGAGCCCATTTCCGGAGTTCACGTTTTTTTCATTCCTAATCATACTATTTTGTTATAACTCAAAAAAGCATATTGATTGCATATATGGCTAGTTCAAGTGGTAAAAAACATTCAGAGCTGACATGAAAAATATTTTACATATCATTAAATGTGACTGAGATTATCTACCTTTGATAATATCAAAATATGATAAAAAATTCAATCTATATCTATATCTATACTTATAATAAAGCTCAATGCGTGTGTGTTGGCGCTCTACAGGTCAGACCATTCAACCTACAGCTACCAAATTTGGCACGTGTATACCTTGTAGGCCGGGAATGTGCACCTGGGGGTTATTTTTTCGAATTTTTAATTAGAATTTTATTTATTTAAAAAATAAGCGAAATTTTGGCGTGTTTCTGCTATAACTTCAGAAAATATTACCGCACAAAAAAGAATTTTATATGAAGTTAAAGATCAAAAATTTATCTTTTAAATGATACCAATATTCTAATCGTAAAATTAAGTTTCTATTTTTAATTAATTTTTAAATAAATATTTTAATTTCATTTTTCGACAATTTTTTTCATACAAAATAAAAAAAAAAATTAAGCTGCAAGAGCACGTTTCGCATTCTTGGGAAAAAATTAGCTTTTTTCAAAGTGTTGCCATCACATCGATTGAAGCTCCAATCAAAAATAAATTAAATCTTTTTCGAAATGAAATCTGCAAAAATATAATTTTCGGTACGTGTCTGTAGGAAATGAAACAAATATGAAATATTATTTTTTCTAAAAAAGGAATTTAAGAAAAATTATTTTATGATCTTTTACACTATCTATATTATTAATCCAATAAATCAGTTATATTTTAAGGCAAGTTTTGTTTAATATGAACAGGATATCCATTCAAATCATGGCCATACAGCTAATATGTAAATCTTTAGTAATAAACACAGATCTGCTAAAATGGTCTAAATGGAAAATGATTATATTTTATGTAACTTGACTCAATAAATGCTCTAATAAATAACGATTTTTTGATTTTACATAAAGCTTCTGCTGTGGAAATCACGATTAACAAAATGTTCTTGAAGCACTAATATTTTAAATAAAAAGAGTTAATTTCCGATCAACTAAATCAATCACTGATTTATGAAAATTTGAATATCACTATTCAATAAAAAAAAGGATAATTTTAGATTTTCCATCGATCGTTTCACAGAAAATACACCAATCAGCGCGCTGGTTTCTCAAGATTAATTGGCCTAAAATTATGAAAATGTTGAGTTTTTCTAAATTTTTAACATTCAAAACTTTATAAATAAGTCTTAGTTGATCGTGGAAAATAGAAACCTTCATTCATTTATTTAAAATTTGGTGTGTCCAGAATATTTCTCACAATAAGATACCTTACTGCATTAAATTTAGACTTCATAATTTTTGAAATATATTTATAGGGCGGAACAAAATATTATTATTGATTTCATTTCAATCCTTTTGAAAGTAAAACTGAATTTTATGCAGAATCTGAGAAATTTTTGTTGAATTATTCTTTGAGATATTACATAAATTATGAAAAATATTTTGTAGTTCACATAAGACTTAAATATCGAGCGATTCTGTTTGCAGTACTCATATTCAATAATAATAATAAATAACGATAAAAATGATAAATAAAATAAAACGCTTAGTTTCATTATAAAATATCTTTACATTAATTGCCATTTCAGTATTTCCACTTTAATTTAAAGTTGAAGTTTTGAAGGAAATGACAACAAATTAGGAAAATATATATAGTAAATTGAACGAAACGATCTAAACAGTATAAGTTTGGTATGAATATCAAAATTTGAGGATTAAAAATGTTTTGTTTGAGAATCTATTAAGAGAGAAGTTACTTAAAATATTTAATTGAAAATTGTAGCGAGCGGTAATACTGGCGAACCGGCTGGTCGCCAAAGGCGACTAGTAACAAATAAAAAAGTGTTTTAATCAAAAAATTATTATTTTATAAAAAATAATTTTCCAAATTTTATGAAAAGAAATCATAATTATTTATCATAATTCAATTTTTAAACTTCTCACAGTAAATAAAAATTGTTCTAAAGTGTTTTATTGAGAATTAGTATCTTTTCCCTACAATACTACATGTTATTTGTAATTTTTACACCTTTTAAGTCTACGTATAATTCGATTTCGTCTTATTGTTAAATGTAAAAATTTCCGCATTTCATCTTTCCTCTCACCTTTATTTTGACTAAACACATCCTGGCGCATGCGCAAAAGAGCAAAGGATTTTAGAATCCAAGAATAAACTTTACGTAATCTGATGTTCAGAATTCTCTCAACAAAATACTTCTAAGCATCAAATTTGATAGACATGAAAATTGTGTTATGGTAAAAGCTTTATATCGGTTTTGGTCATTCTGCACAAAGTCTTTCCTAATGGATTGTCATGATACCATAGTGTCATAATTAGTCTGCCTTAATCTATTTTAAACTATGTTATCTTTTGTAGTAATGCAATTTCATTTCATGGATTCTCATACATAATGCTCCGATAATTAGTAGAATCTTTTTTCTTCAGTTGTATTCTGTAACTTCTAAGAAGCTATCCATCTTGTGAAGTTACAGAATATTACAATAACATGCCTTACTACCCGCCTTTGGCGACTAGGTAATCGGCTGGCATTACCGATTGTATTTACTTTCAATCAAACCTCTGGCGCATAATTTGATGTTCAGGATTACCTCATGAAAAATGTTTTAATTATTAAATAGTGATGATTATCAAAGTCGCGTTATTTTGATATTAACTGTAAAAAAGAAATTGGTAAAAAAAGAAATTGGTAATCCAGTGTTTATTACCGGATTATTTTTCTTCTTTTTTTATATTTAAAGGAATTATTTTAAGTAGATTTTTATAGGAAGACTTATATTGCAATGGTTCTCCTGACACGATTTGGAAAAATTTCTGAATTAGAGTAATTTTGTTTGGATTTTAACCGGTTTGGAATATGTTGTAAGAAAAGTAAAAGAAAAAGTTTAAAAAAAATGAGAAAGATCTAATGGCAACAATATGTAAAAATAATTAGTTAAAAAATCGGTCGAATACTTTTTATTCGTTTAAATATATTTATCATTAAAAGAATTACAACTTGACACTATACGCCGCCATATACTGATTCTCTTCTATAGCCATTTCTCCTTTTAAAATAAATTAAATTATTATTTAAAATTATATTTTTTTCGTGACAATATACAGAAAGGCAAAATATCACTCAGGTACTCACGAATACAAGATCCCATTAACCATTAGGGATTTATCTAAAATTTGTCAGGTGTTTATTTCAAGTGTTGGAGGCTTCTTCTTTAAATGTGATTAAATACAACCGGAAAGATTTAATTTATACTTTGCTATTCAAAGAAAATACTTATCATGAAATTGATTATTAAAGTGATCAACCAATTTACTGACTGGATATCAGTCATCTTGTGAATTGCATTTTGCAATATTCATTATATAAAAAACGATTTTTTAAATAAAATTCTGTATATTTTGAGCAATAAACATAAGCTTTGCTATTTAAATGCATTCATAATTCCGGAGTATTTTTGTTATTTGGCAGTCCTTTGGTTTGATATCTGCCGCGTTACTGGAAGTAAACTGTATTAAAAAAAAGACAACCATTATTGCTTTTACTCAAGTATGGGTACTTGTACTTAACGAATAATAGCGATTAATCGCTAAAGATATGTTAGTTTATTGAATATATTCGCCAACTTCATGTGATTAAGCCTAAAATTCGACAATGGCTTGCAGTTAATACACAGATATCGGAGTAGATTTTTTAAAAAGATGTTTTTAAAAAGTTCTTTTTATTCCAATTAATAGTTAGAATTGAAATATTTAAAAGTTGCATCAGGTAAGATTTTAATGCCACCATTAATTAAGAAAATCAGACGATTTTCCTTCAATATAAGTGAAAAAACAAGCTATAATTTCGTACTTTCTATCATAAAACGGTATTATCTACATTTAATTGAAAGAAGAATCACTACAAACGATAGTGAATTTCTTCAAATGTGTTTAAAATGCTGAGATAAGCTTTTAATTCTTGCCAAAGATTTTCAATAATATAAAGTTTGAAAAAATTATATATTTGTATATTCTTTTTGTAATATTTGTAACTTGAATATTATTTATTTTGCAATAAATTCTGAATTGTGTGATAGCAATAAATTCATTATCTGTGGTTGCTTCAAAATTTAATATTTCGTTGTTTTTTTTAAGAATTAAAAGGAATTTGAAACAATAACTTTGATGAAAGGGAATCTGTTTTTTTTTCTTTTAGCTTGTTTTTGAATTATGGCTATAATAATTTACCTATAAAATGATGCATTTAAATTATTTTTGTTGGATGATGCACAAAAGTAGAACATAACAATTAAAAATGCATGAACAGTAAATCATCGATTTAAGAAAATAATTAGAGTAAAAGGGCGTTCGTAAAATTTGAAATGCATTTAATCGTCGGTTGTACTATGAGCAATATTCTAAATAGGATATTGCTCTAAATAGGATGCTACTCTCAATATTCTAAAGAGAGTTTTACTGCAAGGCATGGATGGCATCGAACAGCAAAACGTAATTGCGGAATTTTAGGAACTTTTAGCGATTATTTTGTTACCCGTGATATTGTTTTTTTTTCTATTCTAACAATTAATATGGAATTATTTATTTAAATTTACTTTGTTATTTAATAAGTGTGAAAAAAATTAATGCAATTATTTTATACAAACCTGTGTATATGCAAATTGGAAAGTTACAATGCAATTTCACAATTAATTTAATTAATTTACAATGTTAAACTGCAATTGAAATTAACTACGACATTTAAAGCGGAAGTAGAAATTCTATTTCTTGATTAATGTCCAAAGACAGTCATTTTTATATTTCAATTTAAACATCAGCAAGAGCACCCTATTGAAGTCTTTCTTCATACAACAAAAATACTGTTACTGAGTATCAAATTAAATTTTAAAAAATATTAAAATTATAGAAAAAATCACGGGAATCACATCAGATAGGATTCTGCTTTTCTGCTCTGAAGATTAAATAAAAAGATCATTTACCTTTGTTTGAACTTAAACAGAAATGATTAAAGTATTGGAAATACTCAGCAGGCAACGCGCTATCGAATACTTGCGAAGTAATAAAGAGTTTTTTAATAGTTAGAACGAACAGATATGAATCAGAACTAAGATGAGGCGACATACTAACAAGCAATGCACGAAAGAGATTTCACTCTCTCTATCTATACTTATACGAGACACTAATAAAAAGAAAAAGGAACGCCTTTTTATTTCTAAGTTCATTTATAAACGAACAATAAATTATTATTCAGAATAAATGATAATGAATTTAACCTTGAGTTTCAGTGATAATTTTTTTTGTATTGACACTTCTCTAGGCAGAACTAAAAACAACTGATTTAAATTCTGGTGGTGATGTAATTGTCGACTGATCAATCCAACATAATATTATACTTGAGATGGATAAAAGCATTTCATCTGTTTTATTTGACATAAGGGTAGTTCTTGTTTATTCCAAAATTCAATTCAGTGATAACAAGAATTATATGCTCAAACTTCATCAGATCTAAAAGTTGTGACATTTCCACATGACAGGTGCATTTAGTGAGAAGAAAATAGAATATTTTAGAAATACACCGTTTTTCTTTTTGCAATTTCGTTTGACAGATGATCGGCGTTTTCCGAAATAGAATGAAATTCGGTTAAATAGATTTTAAGATGAAATTATTTAAAATAAATTTATTCTTCTGCTCTTTCGCATGGCAATTCAAAGCGATAGTGCAAAATTCCTCCCCCCTCCCCAAGAAATTACGATTTAGGAAGGAAAAATAATTATGAAATTGATGAAACATAGTCTTAGAGTAAATATATTTTCACAAACAGACATAAAAGTCATGACAGATCTATAGAAGTGCTTTACAATTATCAACATAGTAAAATTAAAAAAAGTAAAATCTAAGTAAAAATAATATAAAAGCAATATTAAAATTAAAAATTATTGTTGGTCCCAAATATCATAAATCTACATTAAGTTAATGTATGAATGAATGTTCCGTGACAGTTGATTCACAATAAGATACCTGATGGCATTTTTTTTGCTTTTGATATTGTCTTTCTTTACTAACATCTTCCTGTAAAATTTAGAATCTGCTGTATGAACCACTGAAACAAAATAGCTCAGAATTTTTTAAATATTTGTTTTCAATCATTTTTTATAGGATTAGCCGAAAAATTATTATCGCTAAATGTTAATTTTTTTTCTCTATCTAGTTTTCATAAAGATTGCTTTTAGCTATAGAATGATAATTTCTAAAAATTTCTTTTAAAAATAAATGTTTGAGAAATAAAATAATTAGAAGTAGATGAAAAACTGATAGATTCATCATAATTCATTTTCGAAAGCGAAAACTATTTGCAATCGAAATAAATAAAAGCAAATGCATGCTTAAATAATATTTAATATACCTAAAAAAAATAAATAAAGTAGATACATGGAATATGTGCATATACTTTCAAACATCTTGGCACTATCCACTTTTAAAATAATTAAAATTTTCATAGATACTCTTCTTAAACATTTGACATAAAATGATAATATTTTTTGTGGCATCAACAATAATTTATAATTATGTCCCCAATTAAGAATAGGAAAAAAATGTTGAATGTAATAAATGTAAAAACATTGCCATTCTGTGCAATTATGTGATTTGGAATAATCTCATTGCTATTCATTTCAGAACACAGCCGAGTAGAATTATTGTTGCAGTAATTTGGGGTTTTTTTCAAACGTAATTTTTTCATTCCATTCTTGTCAGTAATTTTTCAGCATCATGTGTTCAATTTACAACTGTCTTTTATATCAACATTCGGTGTATATGAGTAAAATTAACTGCCTGACTACATACCACTCAGTCAACCGAGTATAAGAAATTCATAAGCATAACGAACACTCCTAGCTTTTTGTGCAGTAACTCAAGCATTTTTTGATTTGTTCTTCGCAATTAATAAGGAGAAACATTCATGAATTGTCCGGTGGACGTCAATTTCATTTCAAGCATGCAAATTTACGACTCAAAACAAAGGATATCACGATTAAGAATTGCCTACTTAGCTGAGGAGTCAAAAACGGAGAAATTTCACCTGCGGGCTGTTCTGCCAATGGAAACTGTTCTTGTAGAATGGAACCAGAAGAGTCAAGTAGGTTTCAGAATACAGATGAGGGAAAAGAACAGTTGTTCTCAAACCGAACATTCGGTAAGTCGAGTTATTTTCATGTTCTGATTTATCTTATCTTGTTGCGATTGTCTTATCAGTTTATTGAATTTTAAAGTATTTATTACATTATATGGTAATATTTATTAATTCTATATTTTTCTTTTCAACATTTTCACCGAGTTATTTTAGTATTTAGAATAAAATAATCATGAAACTGTCAGGTATTTTTTCCCTTGAATTAAAAATGATTTCGAATTTACTTATAAATTTTAAATCTTTCATAGTTTTCCAACAAATATAACAATTTTTATGCTTTGTTTGGTTTTTCCATGCTGTATTTTTTTATTTTAGTGCTTTAAGATAGAAAATTAAATTCTTGTTTGAATAGATCAATTATTTTTCCAAAAAAGTGTAATATTTTTTTAAAAGATATTCTAGTATTTGATACATGCTTTCTTAGAAAATTAAATTAAATCTTTTTCTAAAATTTTTAAATTGACTTTAATTTCTCTACTCACGCTAACCTAGTTAATATTTTACATTTATTAAAATTTTTATTGATATTTATGATTAAAAATAAGGACATAAATAGTTAGAAAAGTTTTTAACGACAATAAAACTACTACTATAAAAGAAATTAAAATATTATGTTCTTATTATATTTCATATTTACAATAGAATTTTGATTTGTTTAATTTATTAGATATATGCAAAAGGAGTAGTATAATTAAAAAAATTTTATTACTTGATGCTGATGATCGATTATCGCGACGAATGTTATTTCTTTAAAGTGAATATAAAAGTTTTCAAAACAAAATCATTGAATAAATAATGTATGTATGACCTTGTAGAATAACATAAATTTTCTGAAAAACGTACCTGAGATTGTAAATCTTATAACACTCTGAAATTCGAATACATATATTCATACGAATGCATTCAGAATTTTTCTGCACGGAATTCGGTAAATATAAATATTAAATGTGCATTTATAAATATATATTTGATTTATGTCTGCTATTTCAACTTTAGAATAAAAGATAGAATATATATTTTCCATTTTACATCGACATCAATAGAGTAAAAATTTATAGAAGGAATCAGATAAATCGTAATTCAAACTATTTTCCTGTTTCGTGTTCCAGATTTTTAAAAGTTAATAACTAGATTGTTTTTTCATATTAAAGGCTGAAATTTTTTTTGTTTATTTATTATTTCCTGTTTTAAATCGTATTTAGAAAGTTTTCTTTCATGTACGCAGAAGGATATGTAATATACACAGAAGAATAGTGAATATTTATTAAAAAATAATTACTCTCCTTAAAAATTATAAGCCTAGATTATAATTATACTTATAAATGCGCTTCAGATTTCTTCTCTGGTCTTTTTTTTTTTTTTTTTTTTTTCTGTTTGCATTTGTGTATTCATTTGACATTTGGCATTTATTGTTGAAAGTCTAAATTGATGCAATCGAAATTTTAAAATTTATTTGCCAAGTGTGAAATTATCTATAATATTGTACTCAATTATGCACAAGGTGTTTTTAGAAAATGGCAATTTTACTTATTTAAAAAAAATTTATCAAAAAAGTATTAATTCTACTATTTTAATAAAATTTTCGCCTGATTTTAATCCTAAAAATTGTAAAAAAAAAAAAAAAAAAGAATGCTTATTTGTAACAATTACATTTTAACTTTTTAAAAATTCAACTGTATTATTTTTATAATTATTTAAAAATAATTGTCTCATTATACTTTCGAGTGGGTATTTGACGTTATATAATAAAGAAAAAATTCAAATTAAAAGTTTAATTTAGCTTAAGTACTTATATTTTTTACATTTTTGTAATTCTGATTGTAAAAATAAAATAGTCTTGTAACACAATCGCATATCTTTTACCCATAACATAAAATATTAATTAAATTATTAATTTTTTCAGCAGTTTTGAGAAAATAATGCTATTTTTCATTGAGAAAATAAGCTTATTCATTGTTAAGTAAAGAAAAGAAGTATTTTCAAAATCTATAAAAGATTAATATTAATTAAATTTATTATAACATGTCATCATACAAATTATATTCCATTCCTTTCGAAACAATATATTCGATTTAGTTGTACATTCTAAGATTGAAAATTATTTGTTTATGTTTCAAGTTTATAAAAAGGATAATAATAATAAAAAAAATAAATGACGATATTACTACTTTTATTAATTATATTAAGAATATTGTTGTCATTTCAATCGATATGAAACAGTTTAATTAAAATTCGAACAATACAATTTTTTAAAGATTTAATTAACTTCGACTTTCATATATGTGAAAATGGTGATATTTTCCTTCCATTTCTTTTCTGATATTCTAAAATCCTGCACCATATTGTGTTTTTAATGACAATGTAAATCATAAATATTATCAAAATTAAAACTATATTAACAAATTAAATTTGGATTCCATATGGAAAATGCTGTCTAATATTAAAATTCTTCAAAAATTGATTACGAAATTCTGTATTAATTATACTAAGTAATACATTCAATATATTCAATACTACAAAGTATAAAATATTAAAAAGTTAAAACTACACTTTTATTAAATTATTAAAAACCAGAAGGTAATTCCTTTATAAAATAATCTGAATTTATGAAAAATTAAATTATGAATGCGACTAAATTTTCAATTTACTTGCAGTAATTACGGAAATCAGCATCTAGCACTTTTGAAATTTTATAATTACATCCATTTTTTGGATAAATAAAATTTCTATTTTTCAGTACTTCCATGAAAATTTTTATCGAAATTCTGGAGATTGAAACTAAAATCGAAAGAATGAGTTGCTTACAACAATATGATGCACACCACAATGAAGAGAATAATTATACATTAAGAATTACTATTTCGTAAATTAAATCACAATCTATTAATTATGAAATTTTAATTTCTAAGGTAATAAATATGTACTTTAAAAAAATTCTTTTTAATGATAGGAAATAAATATTAGTATAAATATGAAATTAATCATTGTTTCACCATTCATGAATAAAAGTAAAAATTGTCATGGAAATGTTTTTATAGTTTCAGAGTTCATAATTGAATAATGCAAAATTTGGAAACCGAAATTTTGGAGAAATTTCGGTATGAAATTTTAATTAATCGAAAAATATTCCCAGTATTTAATAAAAATTTTAAATAGAGGAATGTATTGTGGGGGTTTGAGCGCCACTAGTTGATTGAATGCTAATCAACTAGCTGTGAGCTTACTAGATTTATTAGGATGAATTCTAATGTTTATATCAATATAAATTAAGATTTCTTTAAAAAATAAAGGCCTTTGAGATTTAATTGGTAAAAACTGGATCTGCTTTTTATGAAGTCATTCATTTTTCAGGGTAGGGGGAAAAACATCATTTATTTTATATGAATATTTTGAAAATATATTTGGATTTATTAATGTGCATTAATTTTGACTTTAATATAATTTTTTTTCAAAATATGAAATTTTTTAATTGGCCATTTAAATTTGTGCCAATGATATTAGTGCATTTTTTTGTGAAATTACTCTGTTCTTACATAGCTTGAAATAATTTTTCTTGTTTTTTAAACCATTGATCAATCACCATCATTCAAGCTGTTGTATTCCGTTTTCGTAATGTTGAATACTGTTTTTAGAGTGCATTCATTAATAAAACATCAATGCAAATGAAAAAAAAAAAAAAAAAAAAGGAGGAAAATTGGCAATCACTTCAGTGTTTTTCTTTAATTTGATATCGAACGAAATTTGTACTGTAGTGAAAATCATTATGCATTTTATTACGTTTAAAAATGGTAAAAATGCAGATTTAACCGAAAATATTCAGAATATATCGACTTCCGACCAATAAATTATTGCATCAGTGTATTTGATCAGTTGTATTGAGAATGAATGAAAGAATGCGATCTTTTAGGTCAATTTACTAAAAGATACTGTTGCTTTCTTAAATATTATGATTGTATTTTTTTTATTTACTTGAAGCATTCTTCTTTCAACCATACCTTGTAAATATCTGTGAATTCTTGTTTTTTTTTTCAGATGATTTTGTTTTTGGTTGTTTTAATGGACTTGTTCACTAGACTTAGATGGAATCACCTGCTTTTTTACCCCCCCCCTTCCAACAAAAACAAAAACGGAAGATAAATAATTCATAATTCGTTTCTTTTCCTACGTTTATCTAATATGAGAGAAAAACTGTTAATTTATAAATAAATGGATAATGACTCATTGAAACAATGCTTAAGGTTTGTTAACATTATTGAAAATTGATATAAGGATGAATAAATTATTCTAGTTACGTCATATGAACTATCTTGAATATTCGATCAGTTGGCTTTTTTCAAGATACATTTTATTTATTTTATTGTGTCAATTGGCAGGAATCATTGGCTATTTTGAAGAATTAAAAAAAAAGTATTTTTTAAAGTTATTTTTTCATTATTGAAATAAATTTGCGATAATAAAGACTGGAAACTGCTATTGGTTATTTTTTCCTTTCTGCGTTTTTGTTTACACAATAGTTTACAACTTTGAACCTAATGTCACTTTACAATATACTAAGAAGAAATTAGAATTATCATTATTATTATTTTGTATTCTGAAATCCTCAATAATCCTTTTGGAATATCGAATGTTAAGATAACAAATTTATATACTTAAAATAATTAAGAAATAAATCAGTCCTTCGGCTCTAACAACTTAATTTAACAATTTAATATTTTTTTTACATATGAAAACTGATGACCTTTAGATATGGCATCAATGGTCATTTTTTTTCCCACCATTCTTCAGTTTCGAAAGAAATCTCAAAAATTACTTCACTTTACATTGTTGTCTGGGCAAGAAGCTATAGAATCCGTCAACCGTACACTGATTTCGTAAATTTTAATTTCGTATAAAAATGTATGGATCCTAGATGTATCATTTATGGTTACTTATCTGCAATCGCTCTCCATTTTCGAAAGATATCGATATTGCAACATATAACTTCGACAAGGCCTTCAACCTCAGAAACAAAACCGAGTTTAAGATTTTATTCGTTAATTAATTTCATCTATTAATTAATTAATTTCACAATCATAGCCAACTAATCATAATTATGTTTATAGTGGAAGTATAATTAAAAATATTTTCTTTGATTTTTAAAAGACGTAGTTCAAATGTTGATTGTTATGACTAAATTAACACTATTACTATGACGAATAAAAGCTGATTGTCAAAAATATCTATTTTTTAAAAGAAAAAACATTTGATTTCAAATTTTGACTGAATTACATCATTTTGAAATGATAACTTTATTTGTATTAATATTCCGTTTTAAAGCTACAAGAGGGTTTTCTAGAATAGATGGATTATTTTTGATTCGTGGGCATATAACAAGTATGACATTAAGGGGGAAACGCCCTTTTGCCTTTAAAATTTTTCCATCATATTAGTGGTTGGATTTCTGATCACGATTTTTTAATGTGCTTCAATCTCGCGGACATTATGAATCTAGCCAGTGACTTTGCAATTAGGTCATTGTGTTCCCGATTTTAAATGATAGTAGCTTCATTTTCGTTGCTTCGTTACAGATTTTTTGTCTAAATTCGCTTGCTACAATTACAAGTGGAAACAATTTTCATGGCATTGCGCATGTTCAAGATGGGCAATTTCATAAAATTTTTCATTTTCTCAAGAGCTGCAAACAAAAAATTGGCTTTGGGACAGATGGGTGGTGAACCCTGTTCTTCGTGTTGACTTATCGTTCAGACTGATCGACATTAAATCCGTTGAGGATCAAATGTTCTCTTTTAGGTAAAAATGAAATTTTAATTGAGGGTGATGTGGAGATATTTGATGAAATATCGATAAATATCATTCAAAATTACAAAGAATAACTCAAAGTATTTCTGATAAACATTCTAAATAAGATTTCAATTTAAGTAATTCAACTCATTTTAAGAGATTTATTCATTAAATACGTATTAAATACACATTACCTTATATAATTTAAAAAGTATTGTTTTTTTTTCAGAGTACACTTTTCATAAATAATTTTATTTTACTTTAAATTTGTATCAGTAAAAGAGTTCGAAAATGGTTTTTTATGGCACAAGAGCCAAAATTGGATATTCTGCACCAAAATAAACGATAAAGATATGAGGAATATATGGCAGTAAATGTAACGTTGCTGAACGAATTTTTCTCTCTAAAATGCAAAATTTATGACAAACTTCAGAGCAATTTTTGTGATTCTGAAAATATTTAATATTTGTTTATTTGACATTCGTTAATCAAAATGCGCAACAAGCATTGCTAAAAAATATTTCATATATCTTTCAGCCTCGCGATTTTTAATGCAGTATACGCACTCACAAAATAAAGGCATGCGATTTTCAGCTTTGAAAAAATTTTATCAACGACTTTTCTTGGAAAAGTTATTCTTGACTTATCTCTTGAAATCTCTTGAATTGCATTTTACTATATAATTTGATATGTTATTTTTATTCCTTAAAATTTTGCTCAAACCATAAAAATCTCATAATTTATATTCTGACATTGATAGATATTTATGCATAGAAAAGTAGACAATTATTAAAAACTGTGTGTGTATATTTTAATACAACATTTAAGTCGTAAAACAGGAGTAATAAAGTAACGTGTCTGTGAAGAGGGGGAAAAAAACAAAAAAAAAAAATGAAAAGAAAAGAAAAAGAAAGGACTAGATTTTTCCATTAAAGGATAGTTCTTTTCAGTAAGGCAATAAAGTTTATGCAGAAGAAATGGCGCCTGAAACATTCTGAAGCCTGAAATACGCCTAAAATATTCGTTCATTCGATATTCGTTAATCAAAATACGCAACAAACATTGCGTAAAAATATTTCATATATCTTTCAGGTGCGCGATTTTTGGTGCAATATACGCACTCACAAAATACAGGCAAGCGAGTTTCAGCTTAGAAAGATCTTCCTCAGCGACTTTTTTTTGAAAAAGTTATTCTTTTCATATCTCTTGAAATTTCTTGAATTATATTTTACTGTATAATTATATATGTTATTTTTATTATTTAAAATTTCGCTCAAACCATAAGCAATCTCATGATTTATATTCTGACATTGATAGATATTTATGCATAGAGAAGTAGACAAATAGAAGCCACACTGAGTGTGTATATTTTAATACAACACTTAAGTCGTAAAACAGGAGTAATAAAGTAATGTGTATGTAAAGAGAGGGAAAAACAGAAACAAAAGAAAGGACTAGATTTTTCCATTAAAGAAAGGTTCTTTTCAGTAAGGTAATAAAATTTATGCATAAGAAATGACGCCTGAAACATTCCATTGTATGTCAGTCTCGTAAGATGGGAAGAACAAGGTTGTGGCAATGAAATAGGAAAACAGATCAGTGAGTTACTACTTGCCAGAAAAGGCTTGCAGTACGCTAAATTAGTTTAAGTGGTCATGAAAACATGTAACCTGTCAGAGTTCACTGTCGTGAAACTAAACAAAGAAATAAAAGGAATATTTTCTTGACTAGAAAACATGGAAAATTCGAAATATTACGTCAGTGGAGAAATTTAGTTGTTTTCATCTTTCCAATAAAAACGAGAAAGGAAAAACAATTCCAAGATCTTTCGCAATCAAATCTAAAAAAAATTCCGAGTTTTTATTGGAAGAAAATATTTATATCTCATGAATGCAAACGATTTTTGAAATTTGGTTTACAGAAAGATAAAAATGAATAATAGAACAAGAAAAGATTGAAATTTATAGTAAATATTTAAAATTGAAATAATTTAATTAAATGAATCTGTGATAAAGAATTCAATATTTATTTCTTAGATATTCAGAGACTTTTTAATATATTTTCATATTTAATTTTATTTGATTTATAACTAGTTTTTTTTCATAAATACAGAACTAACAATTTGAAAATAAATAAAAGTTTCTTTTGAGATGTTACAATGTCAGCCGTTTTTGCAAGAAAATTGGAAATTAATTTAGTATTTTTTTTGTATGTCTATAAGGTACAAAAGTTTCTATATATACTCCACTGCTTATCACAAAATCGTTTTCATAAAAGACTTGTTTCTTGTATCTTTTCTTTCAAATTGAAAAGAATCCATATATTGAATTTTACGATTTAATATTTTTTAAGAAGAAAATTACTTTAACATGAAAATTTTTTAATTAGGAAGGAAAGATGACTTTTTAGGCAATAGAATCTACAGTGGCTCCCAAAAGTGTTCGTACACTAAAGAAATTTGCAGAAATTGTGTTCTATACTTCTTAATAAAGCATTTTATTAGTTGGTCTTTTTTAATTAGCATCTTTAAATAGTTCTTAAAAAAACTGAACAAATATTTTTATAAAAAAATCAAGTAGTATTGTTCTAAAAAATAAATAATGTCACAAAATTAGAACACAAAAGTCTTCGTACATCCAAACATTAGTTATTTAAATTCATCATAAAAATATCTTTTGCGGCTTATTTTTCTTCTAATTGAAAAATACACTAAAATTGTTTGATTTCAGTATTTAATATCACAATTATTTATTCTATTTACTTTATTCTTAGATATGACGCGCATTCGTAAAGAAACGAGTTTAGACGTACGAAAATTAATTATATTTCATTTTAAAGCTGGAAAATCAATTAGAGGCATTGCAACTATAACTAATCTACCTCATTCAACGGTGCAAAGCATAATAAAACGTTACAGAGAGGGAAAAAGGATTGCAAACAAGCCTCGTAATGGTCGCCCTCAAATTCTGTCAGCTAGAAGTCAAAGAAATATTGTGAGTAAATTTCTAAATAATCCACGTCTGAGTGCAATAAAGTTAACTTCACAATATAATGAATCGAATGGAACTTCTATTTCCTGTGAAACTATTCGTAGAATTCTTCGGAATGCTGGTATACATGGCCGCTTTGCACGAAGAAAATTCCTTTTAAGTCAGAAGAACAGAATTGCTAGGCTTAAATTTGCCAAATCTATGATAAACCAACCAGAGAGCTATTGGAATCGTGTCTAATTTGCAGATGTAAGTAAGTTTAACATCTTTGGGTCGGATGGGAGAATCAATGTATGGAGAAGAAAAAAAAACGAAGAACTTAATTCCAAGAATTTAGTTGGAACAGTAAAACATGGCGGTGGAGGTGTCATGGTTTGGGGGTGTATGTCAGCGACTGGAATAGGCAATTTAGTATTCATTGATGGTATAATGGATCATAGAGTTTATATAAATATTCTCAATAATAATTTAAAAGTGTCAGCACAAAAATTGGGCATTTTAAGCAACTTTGTGTATTATCAAAACAACTATCCTAAGCACACGGCCATGAATGTTCGTCTTTTTTGCCTCTATCATTGCCCTCAAAACCTTAAAACACCAGCCCAATCACCGGATTTAAACCCTATAGAACATATTTGGAAAGAATTAGAGGTGCGAATAAGAAGTCACGACATTAAATTGAAAATTCTACTGAAAGCAGTAATGATCGAAGAATGGAACAAGTTTGGTGCAGAAGTAACCGACGTTTAGTTAAATCTATGCCCAAACGTTTAAAAGCTGTTATAAAGAATAAAGGATATCCTACTAAATACTAAACATTTAGAAAATTTCATATTTAGTGATGTTTTTTAAAGTGTATGATCACTTTTGTGTCCTAATTTTGTGCAATTTTATTTGCATGGTAATTAAAATTTATTCTTCACTGCTTTATTAAGAACTGTAAAAATATGCTATGAAAAAATTTTCATGTAAAAATAAGAGAATATAATGGTAAATAATGAGGGTTTTAATTGATTCTTGTTGGTGTACGAACACTTTTGGGAGCCACTGTATGTTCTTTATAGCAATGAAATAATTTTCAGTGTTATAAATTTAATTTTTTATAATGAACGTCGATATTTTTTTTTTCAAAAACAACATTATTATTTTATATTATGGAAACTGTCCAACTTGTAATCAAGAATATATATGAGATTATTTTTAAATTAAAAAAAATGAAACATAATATTTTGATCTTTAAAACTATTTCATAATTTTCACTGAATATCTAAATTTTAAAGATGTTTCAGATTATTCTTGAGAGAAGACTTTAATTTTAAGTCTCGTTTAAGTTGAAATTCTGTGTGACACAGTATATGGGAGATTATGATGGAATCCCGAAACGGCAGAATTTGTAGCCAATTATAGGATGTTAAAGATTAGCTTTTTCTTCCACTTTTAAGAATTTACGTAGAAGATTTTTATTAGTTGTAATAATATTTAAAAAAAACATTAAAAGAAACTATGGTGATTCCTTTGATTTAGAACTAGCTAATTTTGATTTAGTACTAACAATTCCTTTGATTTAGCACTTTTTGGTTAAATATTTATTAATGCATCACCAGTCAACCTGATGACCAACTGTATGACCGTGAGTATTGCCGTATTATTTTCAATTAAATATCATGCATTATCTCTGTATAAGATATTATTTGGAATAGAATATTATTTGTATTATTTTCAATTAAATATCACGCTTTATCTCTCTATATCTAATATTATTTAGAATAGAATATTATTTGTATTATCTATATAGAATATTAAGTGTATTATTTTCAATTAAATCTCATGCGTTATCTAATGTCCAATAGAAAATATTTTAAGCATCAATTTTTGACAAATATCAAAGATGTATTATTTTAATATCCTTACATATGTTCTCTTCATTGTGTACATGAGCCCTCCTAATGGAGTCAAGTTCAATGATATCACATTGCTATTAAAAATGTTACTTTTAAGATAAACTGTGTTCTAATTTTCACATAATTGTAATTTCACTTCTTTATTTCTCATGAATATTACACAGATATTAAACAGAATCATTCTTTCTTAACTTCCAACAACGAGAGAAAAACACAGTAAAATATTTGATGAAACAATAAAAATGGTTTAAATTTCAGGTTTATTGTAATTTATTGCTGGAAATTAGGAAAAAAGAAATAATTTTAAGAAATAGCCAAAATTCAAATAGCTTTTGAATTGGTATCATTAAAAAGACAATTTTTTAAATTTCGAAAAGGTGAACATTTTATTTTTGTGCAATTATTTTTCGGAAGTTATCTAGAAAACAACGGTAAAATTCAACTAAATATTTAGTTAATTAAAATTCTGATTAATTTTTAAAAACTTCTTTCCTAAAGACACATTTCCACTCTTCAAAGTAAATATTTGGCCAGGTTGATCGTTGTCGCACGCACGCACGTGCGAACATGTATTTTTTATTAGTCGAGATTGTATGTACCTTCTACAAAAGACATTAGATTTATGTTGCAAATGGATAGCATAATTTTAATTCAAAATAAATAAAATCATTCATGATTTTTTTTCATGTTATTTATAAACAAGATAGCATTCTTAACATAAAACTCGTAACCAAATAAAGCTCCACATTTTTTCCAATAAGAAAAAATTCCTCAAAAATGAGTAACTACTTCTCTCTATTATTTTTTGAAACTTCCTCTCCCAATTACTGTTTGAAAATTATTACTCTGATTTCAAAACTTCATTAGTTTCTCCTGGAAAATTTATTACTGGACTTACAGTTCTCCACCTTTTGGTTTTAGGCTGCGCCATCTGTTGATGGATGGGTAAAAGAGGCCCACCGAAAGGGATTACAGTTCTAATTAACTTGACTGAGGGACAAAGAATGTTATAGAAGGCTTCAAAATTGCATTTGTGGGTCCGGTTTTCGTAAAAGTGAAACACAATATTAAGTTGGGAAACTTTGTAAATTAAGATGTTTATGAATCCTTTCTTTTCTCTGGTTTCTTGAATTTCCTATTAACATTATGTTTAAATATTGTTTATAATTCAGATTTATTTTGGTTAATTCGAAGTTGAAACTAAAACTAGTCAAAAGTTGTTTTTAGTTTTCATTAGATAAGTAAACTGTACTTTGAATCCTCTATTTAAGATGGTTATTTCAAGGAACAACCGTTTTCTTTCCTTTGAAAAAGCTTTTAACATATTGGACGTGAATTCCATAATTAATTTTGAGTTTTGTTGAACATTTGCTACATTCGAAATATTTATATAGATTGTTTATTAAGGTTAGGGTTCATTGGAGTATTTGACAAAGAATTTTGTAGATTTTTTCATTTTCTTCGATTTAAAGTAATCACATGAGATTGTAAATAGATCTACAATTTTTGTGAGCGCATAATCAAGTTCTGGTGAGTTAATAAAATGACTTTTTTCAAATAAATTTATTATTTAGCCAGTCTCAGTTACAGCAGCATTCATAAACGCCCTGGTATTTTCCCAATTACCTCAGAAACTATTATATAATTGGTAGCACGTGTTTTGGTTTCTGATTATATTAATAAAAGGATATAAAGACAAATGCTAAGGATATAATGCTTATTGCCTCGTAATTCATTTTACATTGGGTTTTCATATATCCTAAAGCACTGTTTGCTTAATATTTTTCTATAAAAGTATATTTTATATAATGAAATATCGCGTATAAACTACCATAACTTTGCATTATTTTCCATTTGGAATAATTTAATCCTTCTATCTCCAATTTTGTTGGAAAAAGTCGATTAATGAATCGTAATAAATGCAGCAATAATTGAATATTATGAGATTCGAGAAGCAAACGTTTGATATGTAGAAATGCAATTTAAAATGAATAAAGACTTGTTCAATTTAGAAGAAGAAGGAAAAGTTCCAATTTCAAATAGAACCTTCACTCTGCTATTCAATCAATTTTTTTTATATTTACGCTACAGTCTTAAAATCTGGTACAATAGCTTTTAGTTAATTCTCAGAAATCAGAAATTATCATTAGTTAATAAAACAAATTTTTATTTTCTCAATTCGATGTTCTTCAAAATTATTACATTCAATTGATCTCCTCGATTCCATCCATCTTTCAGACTTACAAGTAATAGTTCTACAATTTGGGTGCTTTCAATATAATTGATTAAAAATAAGCCTTTCTTGAAAATTTAATCATTTTTGATTCGAGTGAAATTATTTCCCCCATTTGTACGAATCTCCATTTCTTATTGAAAAGAATCGGAATCATCATGTTTCCATCATCGATACCCTCGATGTCCGTCACCATATTTTCTTCTCTACCCGGTGTTAAATAGCATGAAAGCTTTACTAACATTAAACTAAAAAGCAAGAAAAATAATGAGTATGTAGATAGCATGGTAGATTCTTTTAAAATGTCTGTTGCTAATTAGATATGATGAATGTTATTGACAGGACTTGATGCTACCGTTTCTCTTGAATTAATATCACTTTCTAATATATAATAATTATTCCAAATGCCGGGAAAATAAAGATTTTTTTTAACATTTAAAGCCTTTTCCTAAGTGCCTCTTGCTGAAAATTGTCAAGAATAATTGTGAGCATTATTCTGTTCCTCAGTTGAAAATTCAAATCGAAATCGTCTAAACGGAAAGTCCTGAATCGAATGTCCTACCAAGCAGCTGTCTAAGAGCAACAACTAACCACAGGCAGTTCAATAAAAAAATATGTTGTTAGGCCAATTATCATATAAATAAATTCATAAAAAGTATGTATTCTATAAGTCTGCTAATAATAAAATGTGATTCATGTTTTCGATGTGCTTTTCCAACCGAGAACACAATTATGGTCACAAAATCTCACTCCAAATTTCATAAATTTAAATCTTTGCGTTATTTAGTTACTGCATTTACATGCTTTTGGAAGTTTAGAAGCATCTAGTTCATAACCGTTTTTGAGTTATTGAGTCCGCAGATAAATATAATTTCAAAAATGGGTTTTTAGGATGTGAGAGGCCTAGAACATGGATGTTCGTGAAAATTCCGATACAGAATTTTTTTGACGTTTGCAATACTTTCTTTATATTTCGTATACGAGAAAGTGAAAAAAAAATTAACGTAAATCATTAACAAATTGATTAATTTAAAAAGACGTTGAAATGGGAAACTAAATTGATTATTTTATTATAAGAGAAAAGGAATCTATAATGTGCAGTGCTTTGGGACACACAATGACTAAAGCCACCACTGAATGAGATAAATATATACCGAAGGTATGAATAAAATCTTTTAAATATATTTTGATTGATTTCTAACTAATTGAGTCTTTTCCTTGCCTTTTATCTATTAAGTAAAGTGAATTAGAATAGATTAAAAGTAAATTAGAATAGATTTTATACAAAATATTTCATCAATAGAAAGCTTTTTTAATTTAAATAACAAGATAACTTGCAGTGCACCTTGACTGATTTCAATTTTGTTTTGGCATTGATCATGATACTACTCATTATTCTAATTTTATTTCTTCTTACATTCAACTAGCTGTATTACTTGTCAGTTCTTCTTTGAAACGTATAATTATGGTCAAGTTGACGTTTGTAAAGCAGAAGAGTGAAATGTCACAGCTTTTAAACCAGTACTTATGATTGTTTTCTCATGCCCGTCTTTCTATCAAGATCAATGTAGCGTAAAAGGAATTTGCAAGCAATTGTCAAACACGGCACAATGAATGAAGATTTTTAAAATACATTTTTTTGGTGAATGAATTGAACAAATTCTTGATTTCAATCTGTGCAAATAAAAGCGAAATTTGGAGATAGTGTGGGCGCTACAGAAATCCGCAATTCTGAATAAATTTCTTTTTTTTAAATTTTGATTACGAATTGTTGCAAATATTTTTAAATTTATTAAAAGCTTTCGTTGCATATGATAATTGAAATAAGCAAATTTGGTTTTTCAGCAACAAAAGCTGAAGATCCTAATCAATACATTTCAATCATCATAAAAACTCTTAACATTTATTAAATTGTAACTTCTAATACTTAGAAGTCACAGTTAACAGATACCAGAAATTTCAATGATTAGAGATGAATTTTCATATAGTGCGTATTAAAGAGAATTTTTTTTTTGAGTAACACATTTGGAAGAAGAAATTAATTGGTGATTAAGATGAAGCTTGTATCAAAAGTGTGTTCCATCTATACTTATAATAAAGCTCAATGTGTGTGTGTTGGCGCTCTACAGGCCAGGCCATTAAACCTACAGCTACCAAATTTGGCACGTGTATCCTTGGAGGTCGGGAATGTGCACCTGGGAGTTATTTTTTCGAATTTTTAATTAGAATTTTATTTATTAAAAAATTAAGCGAAATGTTGGCGTATTTCTGCTATAACTTCCGAAAATATTACCGCACAAAAAAGTTTTTTACATGAAGTTAAAGATCAAAATTTTATCTTTTAAATGATACCAATGTTTTAACCTTAAAATTAAATTTCTATTTTTAATGATTTTTTAAATAAATATTTTAACTATATTTTTCGACAATTTTTTTCGTGCAAAATAAAAATAAAATTTAAGCTGCACGAGCACGTTTCGCATTCATGGGAAAAAATTAGCTTTTTTTCAAAGTGTTGCCATCACATTGATTAAAGCTCCAATTAAAAATAAATTAAATCTTTTTGGAAATGAAATCTGCAAAAATATAATTTTCGGCACGTGTTTGTAGGAAATGAAACAAATATGAAATATTATTTTTTCTAAAAAATGAATTCAAGAAAAATTATTTTATGATCTTTTACACTCTCTATACAGGGTGTTTATTTAATCACGGACCCATTTTGATGTTTAATAACTCATAAAATAATGAAGATATAAACAAACTTATGGCATTTATTGATGGAATAACTCACATATTTTCCTTTTCAGGTTTGAATATTTTTACTTTTGTGAATATCGTCTGCGCGTGTGGTTAATTTCAGATAATTTCATTTTCCAGTCTAAATATCTGTACTTTTCTAAATATCGTCTGCTTATTAATTGCGTTTTTCTCTCTTTTGTTTTTGGCAACTATTGAAATGTTATATTTACTTTTGATGTGTTTGTTTTATGTAATAGTTTTGTATGTGATGTTTTATTCGAGCGGATATTAAGGAGAATGCATACACTACAAGAGAAATCACATATTTTATGGTGGTCATAGAGTTAATTTCCAATCAACTAAATCACTGACTTTTAAGAGTTAATTTCCAAAGGTTCCAAAGAGTTAATTTCCGCTGGTCGCCAAAGGAGGCTAGTCTATAATAAAATAAGCCAGCGAAATCTGTAACGCGAAACGAAATTTAAAAATATTTTTGATCCTATTATTGGACGCGCAAATCTCAATTTCTATCTTAGAAAAGCACACCAGACAGTTTTATAATTATTGTTCTTTTTATATTTAAACTTGAACTTTTTATGTCTCAAGCGATTGATTTATATATATGTGGATAAAGTTAACCGAATAAAACTCAATTATGAAATGGTAACTCTCGTTTTATTAACATTATTTTATGCTGGATTGTAACAAAGGTTACTATGATCTGAAATCTATTATTATTATTTTTTATTAAATTTGATATTTGTTGATTCATTATGTTGTTTCTTCATGGATCTGTTAGAGCTATTGTTAATATTTTTTTCACAGGATTTTTTTTAATTTTGTATTTTTCATTGCATTTTTTGTTTGACAATCACTATTTTTTACAATCAATTTTAGTGATTAGTTTTGATTTGAATGCTGGTAATATTTAATTGATGCAATTCCAAGTCTTTATTATTTAATTTTAATATTACTATATATTTTTTTATCTAAAGTGACAGATAAATTATATATATTTCTAAAGAATTTTGTAATTGCTCGTGGGATTTTCTACTACAACTTTCGTTAGTTAATCTGTGACAATAAGATCTGAGATATTATTTGCAAAATATCTTTGCATCTAGACGATAATCTATCTTCTAGCGAGTTGGTAATTTTTAATAGTACAAGGGAATATGTTCTATGATCTCTAGAATATGAATAGATTCTAGAGAACATTTAAATTATGCTTTTAGAGCAAACTTCTGAAATACGTTTAATAATTTCGATATGTAATATTTCTTGATTAAATAAAATATGTTTAGATATTAAATGAAATAATAACTATTAAATTAAATTTGTATTTAATTATTTTTAATATAGTACCAAATAATATTATACAAAAATAAGGTATTCCCATATTGTATTTTAATTCTAGCCCTTCACTTCTAATAAAGACATTAAAGATATTTTAACCCATTTTATTTGTTTCCGAGTTACTACTTGCAATATTCAATTCTGCATTTCCATGTATATAGAAGGGTCTTTTATTTCATTTTTATTATTTTGGTTTAATGGGAATGGCAACACTATAAATAATTTTATTATGAATACAACGAAAATAAAAATGAACTCTAAATAATCTATTTTTATATAAAATTGAATGTCTCTTTCTATTGCATACTTGTCATTCAAAGATTATTACTGTGTAGCTTTATTAATTAGTTACATAATTCAAAAAAGAAAAAAAAACTGAATGTGTTACATAACAAAGAAATAAAAGTTTACTTTCGAAAGATAAATATAACAAGCATATTATCAAACTAAAATCAGACAACAAAATGTTTTATCCCTAGCAATGCCAAATGCATCAGTTTCTAACAAAATATTTTACAGCAGCTGTATTTTCTTTCAAACGATATTTTCTGTTATAGATTAAAGAATTGCTACAATCATTCTTTGATAGCAAAATTATATAATAACACAAAAATAAATAATGCTTAAAATGGAATCTATTCATGCAAGAAATTTTGTCATTGGTCCATGACAATTTTAGTTTAGAATATATTATGCATTTCAAATGTAATAAGAATGTGATGTCGCAGAACAGTGGAGATTAAATGAGAGGCAAAACGCGCGATTATGAGTCACGTTTATCGAATTCAGCCTTCTGCTTATTCTTGTTTATTACAATTTGGTACATTATAAAAGTTTTCTTACCAGTCTGCATATTAAAACATTTCTTCTTTACAACTTTTAAAATTATTTAATGATCCAAAGTAGATTTCTTTGGAATTGTACCTTTAATTTGTTTTACCTTTAGAAACAAATAAAAATAGCTTTGATTTTACATCAAAATTAAATTAAAATATTTTTATAATAAAATAGTAAATATTTTTGTTTTGCAATTATTCTTGCTAAAAACAAATTTTGTTGGAGGAAATTTTTTTTATTGGTTATAAAGATGTTTTTATTATTCGATACTTTAAAATAAACTTTTCGAATTAAAATTGGCAGCTTTATTTAATAATTTCCCTCTGAATTTTTCACGATTTGAATAGACATAAACACTTTTTCTCCATATGCTTATAAAGATTTGCTATTCTTTCTAATTATTCTTTTAACTTTTTCTTAGCTTTTCAAAAGTTCAAAACTAGCTTTACTTTTACCTCCATTACAAATAGAAACAAAGTCTGTTTATCTGTAATAAAATTTCTTATTAAGAAAACAATTTCATATTGCTCTCTTTAAAAATATTATCTTGAAAATGTACTGTATTTAACTGAGCAAAAAGCATTCTTTTAAACATTCAGATATCCAAACATACTAAATTTTTTATGCTATAACTTGCCTGATAAAAAGATGTATTGATCATTCAGCTATGAAAATAGGTCAAAGAATCGAGTTAAGTTATAGAGATTCACGATAAAAAAAACTAAATAAATAATAATAAAAAACAAAAAAACTTTTCACTTTACTAGGTATTTACTTATTATTTTTTTTAATGCTTTTAAACCAAAAAAGTTTTTTTTTCTTTCTGTGGTTTCTCAACTTTACTTTAAATATTTGTCCAGCAAATATCTTACTGAGAATGTTTTGTTTTTTTCGCAAAATATGCTATATTCATTCAACTTTTCCTCAGATCTTCCTTTTCAAGATTTCTTCTAAGTAAACTGTGCCAACGCCAAAACAAATACTAATGGATTTAAAACATGATTTTTCACGCCTGTTAAGCTTCCTCTTTAAATAATTAATAGATGAGAGATAATAAAGGTAAATAATCGATTTCGCGTTCCTCTGTCTCTGTCTTTCTCATTTCGTTTTACTTTCTCGTATTGCTCTTTATATCTAGCAAATAAAGAGAAGTTGTAAGTAAAAATAAACAAAAAAGAAATTTTAATTTTACAAGTTTTTTTATCTCCAGATTTTGATGAGTCTCAATTTTTTCTTAAAAGTCTTAAAAATATAATTATGGTATTAAACTTACCTGTCTATCTATATGTTTCACGATAAGTTGAAAATTCAATTAGCAATAGCTATTGAATTTGACATACAGCTTTTTCACAAAATTTGCAGATTTCTGACAAATTCTAGACGAAATATGATAATGGGAAATTTGTTCTATATCCCATCTATATAGCTTCATGTGATTACTACAGCTTCCAAACACAAAAAGCCAGATAGATGAAATTAATAATGTAGATTTAAAGATGATGCTCAAAATCCATACACACTTTTCTCCTCTGTAGTATGAAAATTACATCGTGTTGCATGAGAATACAGATGAAACTTTTTAACCAATTACTTTATTGTTCCAAACTTTAAATCGGTATTTATGCACTAATATTATTAATAATTATGGATATTTATGCAGTAATTTCTAATTAATTTGTGTTCAAAAAATAGTTTCCTAACCAATCAAACTATGGCTTCATTGTAATTTTATCTTCTGAATTATGTGGCTTATATTTTTTCCCAAAATACGAAAACGCTGTGTCGGTAAATTTTTTTTTTTTACTAAAATTATATAAGCTCAGTATGTTTCCTCATAATCTCTTTTCCCTATTCGATTCGCAAAAAAAAAAAAAAAAAAAAAAACAGTTTGGTCAAAGAAATCTTGAGAAAAGATAAAATTCATGCTACTTTCTTGAACTTATGAAGAATAGAATTCATCAAAGAACTCAACGCCAGCTTTTTCAAATCATATTTTCCATACACACATATTTTTGGAGAAACACATATTATCATTATATTATCACTATAATTATCATTATAATCACATATCATTAGAGAAACACATATTATCATTTCAATTATATTTTCCATACACACATATTATCATTTCAATTATATTTTCCATACACACATATTATCATTTCAATTATATTTTCCATACACACATATTTTCAAATCATATTTCCATACACATATATTTTTAGAGAAACACATATTATCATTATAATCACATATCATTAGAGAAGCACATATTCTCATTTCAATTATATTTTCCATACACACATATTTTCAAATCATATTTTCCATACACACATATTTTCAAATCATATTTTCCATACACACATATTTATAGAGAAACACATATTATCATTATATT
>JAPMOR010029484.1:122163-132357 GCA_026543865.1 Argiope aurantia
CCAGATGGCGAAACAAACAGTAATTTATCGCCTGTTTGGCCGCTGCACACTCCCCCCGCAGTCTCATTGGAAATGGACATAACGACGTGGGGGTCGAACTTGTCGTCCTGTGCGAGTTGTTTGCCTTGCTGGAGCGAGGATGGATGTCTCAGCTGGAACTGTCTTGGTACGCTTAGTAGTGGAACTTGCTTCTTGCTTGGCTGGTGGTACACTTGTACACTCAGGAGGAATTATAAAAGCAGGTTTCAGACGGTCTATGGAAATGGTATGGGAAGTTCCCTTGATCTCGAGATCAAAAGTTTTCTGTCGCCTGAAAAGAACTTTGTACGGTCCATCATATGGTGCTTGTAGGGGTTTACGCACACCGTCATGTCTCACAAATACATGTGAACACACGTTGAGGTGAGGATGCACAAAGATTGTTCTTTGTCCATGACAGGATGTTGGAACTGGTCTCATCGTTGCAAAATGGCGTTTTAAGTCCTCCACGAGCTGCTTGGGTGATGCGTCTCCAGGTGTTGGATCGAAAAATTCACCCGGCAGTCGCAGAGATTTGCCGTAAACCAGCTCAGCAGTCGTCGCTTGTAGATCCTCTTTGAAGACGGACCGGAATCCTAGTAACAAGGTGGGCAGTGCTGCAGACCACTGATCCGTGTTGTAGGCTTTCAAAGCTGTTTTTAGCGGACGGTGGAACTCTTCGATCAGGCCATTGGCCTGAGGATGATAAGGAGAAGATCTGATCCTTTTAATTCCTAGTAGCTGAGAGAGAGCACGAAATAAATCACTCTCAAACTGTCTGCCTTGGTCAGTAGTAATTCTTACAGGACAACCAAATCTGGCTATCCAGTGCTTAAAAAAATTTTGTGCTACTGTCTGTGCTGTCATGTCTGGAATTGGTACGGCTTCTGGCCATCTGGTGAACCTATCTATCATTGTTAAACAGTAATAGTTTCCTTGAGAAGGTGGTAGAGGGCCTACAAGGTCCAGGTGTACATGTTCGAACCTCTGTGATTGGTCTACAAATTTTCCTACCGGGGTCTTAGTATGGCGAATTACCTTCGATTTTTGACACGGGATGCAATGCTTAGCCCAAGTGTTGCAGTCTTTTCGAATGGAAGGCCAAATAAAACGCGATCGAATTAATTTTGAAGTGCTGCGAATGCTAGGATGAGATAAATCATGTAGTGATGCAAAAATTTGTTGACGAAATGATTCAGGAATATAAGGTCGAGCTGTACCTGTTGATACATCACAATAAATGGGCGTTTCGCAATTTGGAAAAGCAATTCTTTTAAATTGTAAAGTTTCAGAATTATCGATTAAATTTTTTAATTCAGAATCAATTTGTTGCGCTTGTGCAATTTCGTTATAATCTATGGGATTTGGCATGTTTATAGCGTTTATCCTCGAAAGTGCATCTGCTAATATATTCTCAGAGCCCTTTATGTGGTGAATATCGGTGGTAAATTGGGATATAAAATCTAATTGTCTTGCCTGTCTGGGAGAGCATTTGTCCAAGCGTTGCTGGAAAGCGTAAGTTAACGGCTTATGATCCGTAAACAAAGAGAAATTTCTAGCTTCAAGCATATGCCTAAAGTGTTTGATGGCAGCATAAGCTGCTAATAACTCTCTGTCGTAAGCGCTATAGTTTCTTTCTGCTGGAGAGAGTTTCCGAGAAAAGAATGCGAGCGGTTGTAATTCTTCATCTACTAATTGAGACAATGTCCCTCCGATTGCAAAGTCTGAAGCGTCGACTTGTAAAATCAATGTGGCATCTGGTTTTGGATGTGCCAATAAAACAGCATGTACGATTAATTTTTTACAATTTTGGAATTCCTCTTCCGCTTTATCTGACCAGTCCAATTTTGTTTTATCATTCTTTTTTGCTCCTTTTAAATATGAAGTTAAATGAACCTGATGTTTTGCTATGTTCGGTAAAAATCTACGGAAGAAATTTAAAAAACCTAAAAATCTTTGTAGATCCTTAACTGTTTTTGGTTGTGGATACTTGAAAATCGGTTCAACTTTATCGGGTAAAGGTTTAGTTCCCGAACTAGTAATTAAATGACCTAAGAAAGGAATTTCTGAAACGCCAAATATGCATTTTGAAACATTTATGGTTAGTCCATATGTGTTTAATCTCTCCAGTACGATTCGTAAATGAGCTTGATGCTCTTCTTGGCTGGAACTAAATATTAAAATATCATCCAAATAGACATAGCAAAATTTAATATCCCCTAGGATTTCATTCATAAATCGCTGAAAAGTTTGTGCTGCCCCACATAGTCCAAAATTTAAGAATGGAAACTCAAACAGTCCAAATGGTGTACAAACTGCGGTTTTTTGTATGTGATCCGGATGCACTGGTATGTGAAAATAAGCGCGGACTATATCAAGTTTCGAAAAAATATTTTTTCCATGGAGTGCATTGGAAAAATCCTGGATATGTGGTATGGGATAACGGTCCGGTACAGTACAGGCATTCAATCTCCTATAGTCACCCACAGGACGAATACTGCCTGAGCTTTTGGTAACGACATGAAGGGGAGATGACCAAGGTGATTTTGATGGCCGGCATATGCCTTGATCCATCATGAACTGAAACTCTTTTTTGACGGCGTCATACATTTCTGGATTTAGCCTTCTAGGTTTACTATGGAAAGGCGGACCGGTTGTTTCAATAAAATGCACCGTATTATGTTTAACAGGTTTTACCCCAAATGTTAATTTTGTTAATTCTGGGAATTCTTCCAAAATTTTATGGTATAGTGATTCACCCGAAATAAGTTTTAGAGACGTATAATCTGTTGATTTTGAAATTATTCCAGGTTGGGTAAATTTAGTAACGTTATCAATAAGTTTGCGCCCTTTGAGATCTATTAATAGATCAAAGGTTTGTAAAAAATCCGCCCCTATTATTGGAACAGGCACATTAGCAATTAAAAATTTCCATGGGAAATTTCGCCTGAGACCTAAGTCCACATTTAATAATTTAGATCCATAAGTATAAATTTTGGAGTTGTTAGCTGCAAAAAGTTGCAGGGAATCAGGTTTTAGATTTTTTTGGTTTTTGTTGAGCGGTATGCACGAAACATCAGATCCAGAATCTATCAAAAATTTGAAATGGGATCTCTTATCAAAAACATGCAAACGATACGATTGCGCGGCTGCCGCCGATGTAGGTTGATCGACAGCCGCTATTGGGAGTTTTCCTGATCCACGTTAGTTGAGTACGAACACGGCGATACGCACTTCAGTGCCTTTTCTCCGAAACGCGAATGATAATAACAGAATTTTCTCCCACGATCACCGGAGCACCCGCGAGAAAAACTGCGCTGTCTGTTTTTCCGATGGAACGGGCCTCTGCTTCTGTCGCGGGAAAGCAGTTGTACCTGCTTACTTAAAGCGGCTATTTCGCATCGGAGTGCAGTAAACTCATCCAGAGTGGAAGCTTTCCGCATGGCAGTACTTTCCGCGCCTCGGCTGACGACAAAGACGCTGTTTTCTGTTGAGGAAATACGGACCTCGGCAATTTTGTCAGCCATGTTGGCCAAATTGTCCAGGGGTTCAGAACTTATTGATAAAATTGCCTGCATTTCTGAAGACAGTCTTTGCAGCCATAAAGTTTTGAGAAAATCGTCTTTTATGCCTGTGCCACCACCGAGTTCGCGCATCTTTCGGAGTAACTGTGACGGTTTATCGGCGCCTAAATGTAATTCAGAAAGCAGTCGACGGATCTGTTCATTTTCCGAAGCGGAAAATTCGGCTATAAGTCGAGCTTTTAACGCATCATATTTGTTGGTGTCGGGGGGTGCAAGTAAAATATCAGCTACCGCTGATAAAGTTTCCGGATCAATAGACGCAATCAAATGATTGTATTTTGTAAGATCATTAGTTATTTTAGCTAGAGCGAAATTGCTTTCTACTTGGATGAACCACAATTTTATATTGTTCCTCCACAGCGGCGGTATTTTCACCGAAAGATGGGACACCTGCGACTCTGTCGGAGCGTCAGCATTGACAGTTTCGTTTTCTGTATTAAGCATTTTTTGTTACTCGAGTGGAAAATGATAATTTTTACAATAATTACGAGTATTAGAAAAAGTTATGATTATTTAAATATACTTTTTTTTTAATTATGAGTTAAGAATCATAATAATAAACATGGTAGCCAAAACGAAAGTAATAAGAAATTAATACTTCGAATGCAAAAAATAACATGAAAAATAATACTGAATATAAATAATACGATTTCTTCGCTAAAATAATGGGGAAATGAAATACTGACCAATCACAGAGAAATGAAAAGAAAATTCGAACACATACCTGGTCCTTGATGCATTATTACTTCTCGGCACGATTATCCAAAATAATCCATAATGGTTGGTAAGTATGAAAAATAATTGAAGAGATCAGTTACTAAAAACTGATTTGAGCATATTTTAAAAATTTCGAGGCTGGACTTCGCAAGTTTTAGAAAAGTAGAAAAGAAATTGCCGGGTCACCAGTTTGGTGCGTGGCTTAACACGCATTGCCAAATTTACTTTAAATTAAAGTATTAAAACATTTCTAATTAATGAAAACTGCCAGCCATGTAGATAACAATTATAAATTTTAATTACAAATTAAATTAACAAATATAGCTCATGATACATTGGCCGTACATCCATCGACCAGCACGAGGCAGAAGTTTTTAGCAAGCCGGCGAAGCCAGGAAGTGAGTCACTGGTTTTCGTTGGAGAGCAAAGTTCATCTCCATAGGTATGATTGATGCTTTTCGCCAGATGGCGAAACAAACAGTAATTTATCGCCTGTTTGGCCGCTGCAACACCTTTTTCTCAATTCATTGAAGCAAAAATTTGAGACAAAACTGCAATTCTAATCGCAGAATCCCATATCAAATTTCATATAACTAAGTGATTGTGTTTTTCAGTTATAGTGTTTACATGTTTCTGAAAGTACAGATCGACAGACATTGAACCTGTAGTTAGATTTGGCTCAAACTTTGACAGGTGCCTGTCTACATTATGGATGTTAAATCTGTGTGCCGAATTTGATATATATACCTATCTTCAGTTTGTAATTTCCTTGTTAACTTATATTCAAACAGTCGGACAACTGACTTGTCTGAATAGATTTTACTCAAAATTTGACAGAAATCTGCAAATTTGGTGTGAAGACCATATACCAAATTTCAATTGTCTAGCTCAAACTGTATTCGAGTTATCTTTGTCACAAGCATTTTCTAAAAATGTGTTTTTTGAACTCAGAGAGGTCTAAAACGAGGAGATTCGTCAAAATCTCGCGTTCAAATGACGATTACTAGACTTTCTCTATACTATTGGGTTGTTCGGGAAGTCATTTCGTTTTTTCCCGACAGAAGATTTAATTGTATTTTTTTGCACCCAACTTCACATTTAAGCCGTATCATTTTTATATGCTTTGAGAGCTCATATGGCAAGGCTTGTGTGTGAAAATTTCCAATTCATTCTACGCAGTAGTTTTTGGTTGGTGCCCTTTTAAATAGGGAGAGCGATAAGCAGCCTTTTCGACATATCTTACTGTTTTACTACAGAAAGGGTAAAAGTGCTGTTCAAGCCAGAAAGAAATGGACCGATGTGTATGGAGAAGGTGTGTTGACAGTACGCCAGTGCCAGAACTGGTTCATTAAATTTTTTAGACTGTAAAACCTTCACCTCAAATGAGGAGGTCAAAAACCACCTCGATCCGTTTTTTGGCAGCAAAGACCAAAAATTTTATGAGCGTGGAATGATGCTACTACCAGAAAGATGCCAAAAGGTGTTGGACCAGAACGGCCAATAAAGTATTTGTTTATTATACGAAAACTGTCTTTCATTTCCACACACACACACACACAAAAAAAACCGAAATTACTTTTCGAACAACCCAATACTTATATGAGAAAGTAAAAATGGTTTCTTAAAGGGTTAAGAGAGAGGAGGGAAGGACACCTTTATTACAGAGAATGTGATAAAATTTTGGGGAGAAACTATTTCCGCTGGTTTTTCTTGATAAAAAAAACACTCTCTGTAATTATTTAACAGATCTTATCAGAAAACAGATAATTGCAGCCAATTTGGAAAACAAAAAGTTTCCAGACAGCGAGGCTTTCATTCCACTTCTTTTCATTTTGAAGTTCACGCAGTTTCCAATATAGTTAACAACTGACATAACTTGTTAGATACTGTTGTTAATAATAAAAAAAATATTTGAAAATCGTGAGTAGGGAAACTCCCTTTTGTTGAAGAAAACACCAATTTTTTTTTTCTTTCTCCCTCAATATAAAATGATGGATAACGATAAATGATTCTAATCAGTTTTAATCATAATTTTGTTCCATTCGAAATATCCGGTTTTGAAGATTTAATAAACATTGCCTTGTCCTTCATGCTTGTTTATGTGTCTTTTATTTTTCGTTTGTTTTTTTAATTTTTCATAATCGAAGTGTACAAAGAGAAAGTATTGCAATCACTAAAAAATTCGAATGCTAGATTTTGACGAATCTGTAACACATTTTTTAGAATTATGCTTCTCAATCTGTAAGTAAACGGCAACTCAGGAACCTTTTGAGCAAGATGAATGAAATTTGGTATATGGATTTGACACCAAATAATTTTGTAATTTTCTATCAAATTTTCAGCGAAATTAAATTGAAATAAATCTGTCTGTCTCAAACAAAATAACTACAAAGAGAAACGATCTAGATAAATAAAATTTGGTACGCAGATTTATTATCTAAAATATAGATCCATATGAAATTGCGACTTTCTGAATTTGGATTGTACATTCACATGCATCTAAACGCAATAATTCAAAACCGCAATGATTTAAATAAATGAAATTTGATACATGATATTGCGACTACATTTGAAATTCTTTGTCAAATTTTAAATTTGGCATAAAAACGAGCCAAAAATACATATTCCATTTTCTGGTACTTGTGCCAGCTCTTAAACGCCAAAAATCGCATGTTAGATGCAGTAAAAATGCTACATTCACATCAAAGATCGATCTTTTTTTATGATTGTTCGCTAATGGTTCGCAATTAACACACGTGCCGGTTTTCTATATTATGCCAATGAACACAAATTTTTCATGTGTGAAATTAATTTGAATAACTGTGGCCTTCACGGTTTTGTCCACAATCGCAGTTTTACGTAGAAGGGGGATTATACCTTTATTAGAGAGTATGCGAGGAAGTTTTCCAGAGATCGTTCCCATTAGTTTATACCTCTAGTACTGAAAAAAAAAAAGATATGCTAAAAGTTTGTCTAATCTAGAGTTGCAAAATGTCTCAAAAATATACCTTACAGAATGAGAATGTATACTTCCGAATATTTTTAATTCTTTCCTTCAATTTTGCATAGCCAAATATATAATAGCCAACAAATGATTTTTTACGCTAAAGGTATCTTTTAAAATTTCAAAAAAAAAAAAAAAAAATATTTTGACTATCTTTTCTACCGTATTCATTTAATTACTGCGAATTTTTTCTCTTATTTTCATAGTTTAAAAAATATTTTTAGATATATTTTACAATTATATTTTTCACTGTTGCAGTGAAATTTAAATTTTTTTCACGGTTGCCACAAATATTTTATACAGGACTATTTTGCCATTGTTAATAATAATTAAAGTATAAAGAATTCGTTTTTCACTTGCATTTTGAGCATGCTTTGAAAAATTTTATAATTTAAAGATAATTAAGAAACTTCTAGTTTCCGTCGTCTTTCTGAGTTAGAAAAACACATTTTTGACATTATGACTGTCTCTGTGACAAAGATAATTCAAAAACACTTTGAGCTAGAAGGATGAAATTTGGTATGTGGTCTTTACTCCAAAATTGAAGATATCTACCAAACAAATCCACTCACAAAAAGTCTGGCTGTCCAATTACAAAGGAATACAATTATTTTAAAATATAAAAAGCTAGATAAATAATATTTAGCACTTACATTGCATATTCATATCAATTTTTTAATCTTTAGATTGAATGTCTGTAAGCATATAAATGTAACAACTAAAAAATGTAATGATTTAAACATATGGAATTTTTTTATATATTTTGTAACAATTCTATATTGAATTTTGGTTTAAATTGGTTGTAAAAAAAGTGTTTTAAATAGAAATTAGATATCCGGGTATTATTAACTGCATGCCAGGGGTTACTTGCGAAAACCCTATAGAGGATCGCAGTATAGATTAAACAAAAATGCTTAATTCATGCCAAAAATCAGAATTTTGTAACTGATGATTGCCAATGCCATCGAAGGCATTAGTGGTCGTATTAATAGTTATAATTTTATTCATGGAAGGGGACAGTTTTAAAATTACAATTTTATTTGAGAGTATACGAGAAAGTTTTTGGGTGACCACTCATGATGTGATGTGATCATATATGCTATTAGCAGTAAGCAAGTGTTTGGATTATTTGAAATTCAATTTTTTATCGCGTCAGTTTAAATCTGGTTTAATATATATTTTCAGTTTTCTTTATTAGAAGCCATTTATCGACGAAAGATAAGTTTGTCTTCCTTAAACACAATTCAAATTATTACAAATAAAACTTTTGAGTTACTCAGATGTAAAATTCCTATATTATTTATAAGTAATGATATTTTAAAATATAATTTAAACTTAATTACTTTCCAAAGTTTTATCTTAAATTAGCTCATATTAACTTCATTCTAAAACATTCCCTTATTTCTTGATCCATTCCACTTTTTCTATTTAATTAATGCAACAAAAGCTCTGTGAAAATGCTTTAGTCAGCGGTTCCCACACTCCGAGTGAAGGGATAAAATACTGCCCAGCTAAGAACATTCTTTTGAAAGATCCCTATGATTCCCTTACTTGTGATTGACATGTGATGGAATTCCCTATTAAAATCTCACAGTATATATTCGCAGGGATAAAATTTTCATCAGCGTTTCCTCATTTCGTGTTGTGCCCGTCGCTTCTGCTTGTGAAAAAAATCATGTCTCCTGGGACGGAAATAAAACGAAATTAAAAAATCGAAAGTCTCTTATCTATTGTTACAAACCTGCAATTCGGCTTCCCAGCATAGTTTATTCCATCAAGAAAGTTTTACAGTCATCTGAATGGGACTAGCGCGTCGGAGGTCCCAGAGCTTGGCGACAAATTTGGCGACTTTGGCGCCAAAATCGATAATACCCGAAACTTCGAGAATTTTCCCGATCCGTCCAGTAGGAACCGAGATACGCCTCGAACGTTCCTGATTGGTTGAGAGGCTTCTAGCCCCGCCTCCTGAGACCTCTAAAAGGGCCCGCAGACGGAGCGGAGAAGGCGGAAACGACGGTGAGCAGCGACGGAGTCAAGCTCGTGAACTGAGCTGTGCGCTACTGTCTGCAGTAGATTCTGGTTGTATGCTGCTGTGTGTGTGTGCTGTTGTATGCTACACGTCTCGGGTGAAGATAATCGTCTTCTGTGCTGTATATAGTCGACGCTTTTGTGCTGTCCTGTGTGTCTTCGTGTAAATAAACGTCGTTGTTTTTATTCTACTTCTGCCTGCTGATTGAGCGTTCTACACACCATATCACTTCCACTATCCAAACGAACCCCGGTAAAGAAAATTTCTTAACACTATCTTCGAAACTGCCTTCTACTTCAAAAATTATATACTTACATATTATAAATATATTCAACATCATTTGGCTCTGCATTGATGAACCACTATCATATTCAAGGATATTCTGGTGTAATATTATCTGTTTAATTAATCCTTGAGTTGTTTATTTATCTGTTTGATTAATCCTACAGTTTTTTTTATATATATATACAGTTAATTAAAGTGCCCACTCTAATTATGTTCTAAGCGGTAATATTTTATATATTATCTCCTATGGCCCTTCAAATTCTGTTCGAATGTTTTGTCATCTAAATTAGGATGTCCACAGTAATTGTTTTCAAATAGATAATTTTTTTGCATAGTTAATCAGAGTGTTTACTCTAATTATGCCATAGTAGCAATTATGAAAAAAAAAGCGCACTTTTCTACGATAAAAACTGAACGAATTATGAAATTTCGAATCTTATCATTTTAGAACAACGAAGAGACGATTCAAAGAAATTAAGTTCATTGATTAGTTGATCTTCCTTGAGTCATCCGTTGAAATGGTTTAATATCGTCTGAAATAATGATCCTAGAATTCT
>JAPMOR010029490.1:0-47149 GCA_026543865.1 Argiope aurantia
TATATATATATAAGGTTTCGGCTTCGGAATATTACCATCTTATTACCTTATATATATACATATATATATATAAGGTGGTAAGGTTTCGGCTTCGGAACCAAAGGGTTTCAAGCTCGATATCTGATTCCACCGAAGCACCATCGTGTAAACGGGTTTGGTGGGCGCTAAATCCGTCGGGATCAAACATCCTTCTGCTGGTGTAGTGTAACGTGGAAGTTTGGAGTAGGGAGTTGCCAAATCAGGTGTCGTTATACTATTCGCTATACCCCATCATCTGACCGCGATTCAAAATTACGAGGTTCGTCCCAAAATCGCCCTAGTGTTGCTTTAAAAAAACGGCTTTAGTGTAAGTAAACTAAACTTTAGCGTGATTTCTCATTTTTATTGAGTCTGTCAAATGAATGCATATTTTAAAAACCTTTTCTTTTTCTTTCTTCCGATTGAAAGTAAGATTTGATACGGAATTGTAGTCATAAGATCACATAGCGAATTTCATTGAATTAAATCATTGCGTTTATGAGTTATTGGGTTTAAATGCGTGCGATAGCACAGATTAATAGATGGCCTATTCTCTGACAGATTTGGTTCTAAATTTGTTAAGAATCCATATTTTAGATGTTAAATCTGTGATTCAGTTTTATTTACTTAGTACTTAACTTTTCGAAATGATCGAGTTCACTTGTCATTGAACAGGCAGACAGACAGACTTCCTTTCAACCAATTTCTTCCAAAATTCGACAGAGATATACAAATTATGTCATAAATCCATATATCAAATTTTACACGTTTAACCCAAAGAGCTTTCAGAATTATCTTATTCACAAACTCAGATGAGCCAAAAATGTGATTTTTTAACTCGGGGACGTTTGAAATGTAAGATTCATCAAAATCTCCAATTCGAATATTTTTTTATACTTCCTGTACGAGGGGAAAAAAAACAAAGTATATTATGCATACGACATCGAAGCATTTCAAATTTTAATGCTTTTCTAATGGTAGCAATTCATTATAAAGTTTTCAGTTGTCATGACTTGCATAAATTTATTTGTCTCTTATTCGTTTATTGCTTTATTAAACTGTTTAACTTATTTAATGCCTGATTTTGTTCTGTTGTTAATTTTGTCACCACTTAAACCTCATCTCAACGATTAATCGCCAAAGATCGCAATTAATATTCTCTTTCGAAACTATTGTTTGCCAATGGTTTGCGGTTTTAAATACATAATACATATCCAAAAAAGAAAAAAAAATTCGAGGAAATTACTCCAGCTAATTTTTCTTAGTTAAATATTTCTATAACTGAAAGAATACTGTCAAAAATACAATTGTATTCATTTAGTGAGTTCTTAGCATATTAGATGACTTAAAAATGTCCCTCAATGTAGTATATTCATCCGGTTAATGGGATGAAAGAATACAGTTAAATTTGTTTTCATTTCACCTCTCTTGGTACATATACAAATGACATTTAGAGAATTCCAAAGATAATTGAATGAATGAGCTACATTTTAAATAAAAAATTGAAATTAATGCATAATTCGAAGTATTGAGGTGACAGTATAAAAAAAACTCCTTAGAATCAGTACTAAAGTCTTCACTGTTTGCGATACGAAAACTTCGATTGGTCCGTTTCAGTCCATATCAGTTCTTTCGCAAAAGTTAGTTGTTTTTTTTAACCTTCTCACTTCATAAACAAGCAGGGTATTCAGTTACTTTATCTTATTTCTTTATTCGAAGGAAATTTAAACATATTATGTAATATCTTGTGAATCGAAACGATCCTATCGCAGCTGCAAATTATGTATTAAACCACGCTTAAAAATGTCCTTCTACAATTTCATCAGCGGCATATTTTAGCAATTTAAAAAAGTTGCTGAATCTAATCTTTGTCTTACTAAAAGATTTAATCTTTCTTGAAAATACAAATTTAATTTCGATAAAAATGTAGATAGAAACCAAAATCATTTGGATAAATGAAAAGATTATCCTTATTTAGAAAGTTATAGTTTTAAAATTGATCACGATAAAATTTTGTGAATGATCTGAATTAAGATTTTAGATTCCTTTCAGAAGTAGTACTAACGGAAAAAAAAGATTGAGAATTAGAAGACAAAAGAAGAAAAAAAAGAGAGAGAGAGAGAGAGAGAGAGAGACGTACACAAGCATATTTTGTATCATTGCTCTTTTTATTTTCTCATTTACGAATTACATTGTGAAGCTAATGTAATTGTCAAATTTATTCATTTCCGAGATTTTCATGGAACTCCACTTTTTAAACTTCTTCAAATCTAAAAAAAAAAAAAAAATTACAGCATGATTTAGAAACTGTAGGTCTTAAGATGTTTTAAAGAGTTGAACAAGATTCTGAATGTATACGTATCGTTCCACAATTGACAAAATTGTGATGCGAGTTTGCATCTTTATCTAGATACATGGTAACAACATAACAAGAAAAAATAGCGCAATACGCAATTAAGAAATTTGTGTAGATTTATAAAAGAATAATAATAATAATAAAAACGAAATAAACGTCTTTTCAATATGTTAATAACAAATATAATGTACCAGCGTTTTGCACATGATTCATCTGCTGCATTGCATGTTCCAATAATCTGCGACTTCGTTTAAAATTATGTATCCATAAATTACCTCAAGCCACTCGACTAATTAGAAATTCCTTTTTACTATGAGAATTGAATTCAAATTGCGTACACAAGAGTTTAGAAGCCGTTTCGTTATCATTTTTACAAACATTTACTATATTTAATTATAAATGTTTTTTTTTGACAAAAAGTTTTTTTCTCATGGAACTTCTTTTATAAGAACATAGGCTGTTCATTTTTGAGAAAATTCAATGCGCACAGGATAAAGCAAGTCGTATAGATTCGATTTCTGTAAAGTGGGTTAAAGCAAACTTAAAAGTATGGGAACCTACGATTTATGTAATTATATCTGTTCATTTGTCTGTGAAGCCGGCAATTCAAAAATAGAATTTCGTATATCGTCTTCATGCCAAAATTCTAGATATGCATCTAGTTTTGGATGAAGTTCATAAAATGAAAATCTAATAATCTTTTCACTTGTATGCATATGAATACGATAACACGAAAATGCAACAAATTTCTAGTATGAAATTTGTTTTATGATTTCTTTACCGAAATTATAATTCTGTACCAAATTTAGACCAAATAATTTAATGGTGGCATGACACATGGACACGGCGATCAACAGGTTAATTTAAAAAAATAGGAATATGGTGCATATTTTTCAAGTCTTCACAAAGTTCTTGTTGGACTGGCAGGAAGGCGAAAATCGAAATAAAGAGAAATTTAATTTCTTTTAGTGAAAAAGAATTTAACTAATGATAGCTTTTCAACGAAGTATCACACGAATAAGTTAAAAAACACTCCGAGTTAGGAGTAAAAAACCACAACCATTTTTCTGTTCAAAACAACTGCATTTATCGAAAAACTTTCAGCGCAAAGTTGTTTGCTACAGCGAGAGAGCAATTTGCCTAGTTTGATTTTTTTTTAAACTTTCAATAGTAAGAGAGTTATGGGGAATAAAAATTTCAAACATTTAAAAAAAAAATTCTGGTTGTCCCATCTATAAATATGATTGAGATTTTTTATTCACCATACATACCATGTTCTAGTTCATATCCAATTAAAATTATTCAAATTACCATTTCACAACATAAACTAAGAGTTATACACAACATACACAGGGTGCTCGCTCTAATCGTGTTCCGTAATCTAATCAAAAGATAACTCAAGAAATATCTGTTGATTGATGGATCTACCTTAAAGTATCCATTGAAATGGTTTAAAGTTGTCTAGAATAGTGATATCCAAAGCTGCATAACTCGGACGGTTTTAGTGGCAGAAGAGTGAAACTTTTTTTTTCACTTGTTAGGGTTTCAAGAGTATTTTAGTAAATGTGGTTAATAAGAATAGGGACTACATAAAAATTTAGACTATTAATTTTTTCCACATTATATTTGTTTTATCAAATAACATGAAATACAAGTATTTACAGGATTTAGACCATTTTATCCCACCAAAAATTAGTGCTTATCTCTTGTGATTTTGAAATTAGCTATAGGGAAATGATTAAAGCAGGTACCTTGATTGTATATATAAACTTTTAAATGTAGAATATTTTGGGCTCTGGAGACCGTAATCGATGAAGATCTGCAGAAATTTTGCGGAAGTGTTATGAGAGGTGACGGAGACGTCTGCAAGGATCTTTTAAAATAGGGACTGTGTCGGTTAATCAAAAAATATGGAGTTACTCAGTTTCCTGTCAGTTAGTTAAATCATTAAAATCAATTTAAAATAAAAAAAGCTTCTATTGAATTAATAAAATGTAAAAATAAATTTCTTTAACTCTTAAAACTTATTTTTCAATCACGAAAAAAATGTTTAATATTCATAAATACGCATTTTCGCCACAATATATTCAATTCATGTAACCTCTGTTCTATATAATAACAAATACACCACCGCGAATCTAAATGCACAACACATGCATTGTATAGTTCTGTAACTTCACTCTCTTTTTATCAATCAGCAAAAAGAGTTCCAGAGTCACATTGGTCTATTAACATGCATTAATGTTTTTTTTTTTTTTTTTTTTTTTTACAGAAATTAAAATCCCATGCAATTTTTTATTTGATGATGATGATGGAGCAGAACTGTTAAAAAATTCGTGTTCATAGATTTCTTCCACATTGTTGTATTAATATAATTATAATAATTGAGTAACTTAAAAAAAAAGGAGTTGGAAAGCATAATGCATGTTTTCTTATAAATGTGTAAATTATCTTATCCAAAGTCATTCGCCTAGAATTTTCAGGTATTTATTCATGCAAGAATAAGAAAACATGCTTCCATTCTTCCTAAATAGAGTTATTAGCGATATTTAGATTAGATTAAATTGATGTTTAAAGAAATTTATCCAAACTTGTTCTATTTTTTAAACGTGCTAGCAGATAAAGAATGATTTATTGAAGTTCATTATTTATTTATTTTTCGATAAAAAAGGATGTAGTAACACTATTCTGTCAAACTGAATGACATACTGAAATAGCTTCTCATTGTTTTTTTTATTATATTGAGTGACACGATAAACTTTTACAATAACAAGTGTTTTCACACAAATGATTGTTCGAATAATGATCTAGATTTGTATTTGGAGAAAAGAGAAAAAAATTAGCTCACTGGGAAAAAGAAGAAATCTTAAAAAAATAAATTGTTTTATATAAAGGACAGAATATTTAATAAATAAACTACACAAAGGAAAGGAAGAAGTCAATTAGAAGGAGTTAGCGTCTCTTTTAACTCTAATTGTACGTAGTTCGGGTTATTTTCTGGCGTCGCACCTTTTTCCTTTTTCGAAATTTACAATGGATTCCAAAATGACATGGCAGGTCACTATTGACGTGCCATCATTTCCATTACAGCTTTCTGTCTGAATTTTTTCCCAAAACTTCTATGGATTTGTCTATTATTTAAAAGTCGTTAAGTACAACAAATACTGCTACTGATTACCTTGTCACCATTAAATATGGAAGGCAGAGCAGAATGTGGTTGATTTCTGCAATTCCCTACATCTAATTGCGCCAGCAGGTCCATTCTCTAGACCTGAACAATCTCTTTGGAAGGACCAGATACGTTTCCCTTTTCCAGGGACTGACAATGCCGAAACAATCGTAATTCCGTAGTTGTAATGCTCCGTGAGTCACTTTCTTGTTCGCAGCGGTGGTTGACCTCCGGTAACAAGCGTCAGTGTAAACTCGACCTCCTCATCTCGCAGCCTGGAAAACTGAGGCCGATTCACCTACTCACCGTTCCCAAATTCCATTTTAGATGTTACCCTCCAAACTGAATAAGACGATATGCTAAATCTACCATACCATATATCGTTTAGCGAACTCGGAACTAATATCAAATTAATAGTTTACCCAATATCATTGAATTACATCTAATTGCTTCGTTTGTTAAACGTACCAGCAGTCACCATACACATACCAACATAACAGCACGACGATGGAACTGCGTACCAAAGAAGACAAGAATCCACTCACGTAGAAAAGAAGAAGAAAAAAATCATCCCCGACCATTATGTGGCGTGAAACACAATCAAATGGTTGACTTCTCCATTTTCTTTTTCATACCAGATACTGCACTACAACAAATTCATTATCATTCCTACACGTGTTGTCTCTCGAAGGAAAAGGTATGATCAAGTTTATGACTTAAAGTAGAGCATTCGAACCTACTTTAAGCACTTTATACGCTAGTTAAATTCTTTTTTAAAATAATGAATATTGTTGTGGAATAATTGGCAGAATGGAAGAAAATAACAAATATGGAGTTCATATTTATAATACTAAATATGATACAGGGTGTCCCACAAGGCTTTCAGCGTCTAATTTTTACAGATTCGGAAAGAACACGTTAAGACGAGTATTTTGATATATAACATGTGTGGGGTCTCCGAATATAAAAGTCTAACTACACGAAACTACATCAAAGTCTACATCAAAGTCTAACTACATCAAAGTCTAACTACACGAAAACTTTAATGATGAATCCGACAGTTTGTATACCAAATTTCGATACATATGACGATTGCTCAACATGAGAGTTTCTCTAGGTGATTTTGCAAATTCGTAACAACCAATGAAAGGAAAAGCGTGTCTGTAAGTAAATATGCAAATTCCTGCAGTGGTATATAAGGCTTGAAAATAGGTTTGATGGGAATCAGTCGCTCGTTATTCGTTAAAAAATTTCTGTGTAATGTGTGGATTCGTTGGGGTTCTGAAATGAGAAAATATTCGATTGGACGTGTTTTAATGGTGATCTTATCATGAATTGCAATCATATCACAGTGTGGTGAAAAAATTCGGCAATTAACACAACATAAACAGAAAGACGATTAAAATAACGTGCGAAAGATTTAAGTGAAACCGGCACTGTGTTGGACAATGCGCTAGCGAAAATATGCAGGGAAAAAAAGAGATGAGTGCAAGAACAGAACCTAATGTTTAGAAAGTGAAAGTTTTTGAATGATAGTGACATCCCATTCTTGCATGGCTTAGACAAGATATGAGATTATTGGTTTATACAAGATAGTGCTAGACCTCACCGCATTCTCGAAACTTCGATCTCTTAGCTGAACATTTTCAGGATAGATTGGTCGGGTTGGATTACATAACGAAACAAATAATGGTAGAGAATGATCACCTTTCTCCTCGGATCTTAACCCGTGCGACTTTTTTTATGGGGACGTTTGAAAGACACAGTAGTCATATAGCCCTCAACATTGGATGACTTGAAAGCAGCAATTGAAACCGAGATCAAGGAAATTGGAACAGTTGTTTTGCAGAAAACAATCGAGTACTTCGATTCCCAAACTTCGATATTTTATTCGTTTGAAAGGCCGAAATGTCGAAAATCTATTGTATTGAAAGTTCTCAATGGACATTTATTTTCACTTACTTTTTTCTCATTTCTTGAAGTTTTCATGACACAAGCTTCACACCCTAATTAGACTATGACATTATATTCGGGGAATCATCAAAGTACTCAAAATATTCGTCTTGACGTGTTCTATCCAAATCTGTAAAAATTAGACGCTGCATACCTTGTTGGAACACCCTATATTTGAATAATTTTGGCATAAACTTATTCAACAAGTTTAGATTATTCTTGATTATTCTTGATATATATATATATATATACTTATATATATTTAATTTTTGTTATGATATTGCAATCAGTAATATTTTATTAGCGAAACAATAGCTGCTTAATGAATTAAATCTCAAAAAATATTTTTCACATTTAAGTAAATTCAATTAAGTCAAATAATTTTTTCCATTACATAATGCATTTAAATAAATTACATTTTGTAATTTCCATTTACACATTTTACTTAAACATTTGACTTTTGTTGAATATATATCGTTTGACTAAAATAAAGGAACTTATAATAATTTATTTTATATAATATAATACTTAGTAGTTCTCTAATGCAAGAGACTAGTGATAGCAGATGGCTGTGTTCTTATTATATTGATTTTAACTATTAGATGGACAAGTAATTATCATAAAGAAGTAAAATATGACAAACTAGAAAGTCTTGAAAACTCATTGCTGGAAAAAGAAACGACTGGATTTTCTCAATAAAATTTGAATCCGAGAAAACGTCAAAAGGCGCCCATGCATTCACTGTATTATCCTAGCGTATTAGTCTTGTATAATAATGATACTTTCATGTTCCCTAACAATTCTGCTGACAAGTGATCTAAACAGTCGATAAAAGTAAAAATCTATACCACTGTGCATCCGTCTTGTTGATTTCTTAATCGGAAGACTGAAATCAATCGACAAAACGCATCCTCATTTATCTCCATATCGATTATTCCATAAAATGACGACAACAGAATCAGACGTTTTACGTTCGATAGTTTAACTATCGTTAAGCATGATGTCGAAATTCATTTATTTTAATTATTTTTTAAATAATAAGTTTAAAATAAGATTTATCAGTATTTTTTATAAATAATTCTCTGCACTTCCTTTCCGAAACGATAAAGGTTTTGCCAAAGGAAATTTTAATTTCTTTAGAAGACGGGGGGGGGGCAGATAAGAGTTCACAGACGAAGAGTCAATTGCCCATCCCCTTCCCGCTCCGAAAGTGCCACCAGTCCTGACCATTAATTAATTTGAAACTCTACACGTAATGCATTTTTATGTAACACATAGTCAGTGGTTATACAAGGGGAAGGTCATGACACCTCCCTTCTCAAAGCCTTAGATAATACTTTGTAATCCTAAAGAAATATTGCAGAAGTGTTGATTGCATTTGGTCTGGTTGTATATGAATTGTTTAAAAAAACTAATTGAAGCCGGTTATGCAAAATAATAAAATAAATTGTTTTATCTTTGTAATCCATCTTTTAGTGGCCTTACATATACTACCTTCTTAAAAAGGTAGGAGGAAAAAAACTGATGAACAGTTAATACTCTGTCAAGGACTCTCAAGTAAAGTCACTGTGAGGAACACTAGACGCAATATATTCCATACAATCCAGTCAAGGTAGAGTATCCATAAAATAATTGTAAAGAATAAAAGCAAATCTAAATTCTGCGAGCTACATCTACCAGATGCCGGGCACTCTTGGAAATAATTCAGCCTTCAACCAGTAAATTAAAGCATATTTATTCAGAACAACCGCCAAGCATACACTCGTGACTGCTTCCCTATATGGAGAACATAACGACGTCACAGTTACAGTTACATAGACGTGGTGCTCTGCAGCACCACTAATTTATAAAAGCATTTTTCTTCACAACAATAAAACTATGTGTCATATATAATCAAAGAAGTATATATACTGTATATAGAGAGTGATAATTATACAGTTGAATCTTGGGTTCATTTAATGTTGACAGCTTTAAGAAATGTATCATTATTAAAATTATTACTTATTATTAAAATTTTAAAAATTTAATGTTATTGGATTAGATTAATTTAATGGAAGCTTTAAAAAACAATTTGCGTTAATACTTTCTTTTATTTCCTGTGAAATTAATTAAGGAAAATTTAAAAATATCAGCTTTCTTTTTTTCATTTCAAATTAAGTACGTTGGTTTATAACGGCACAATTTAGTACTAAACGGTTTATTCCAGACAAATTTCACACTTTTTATTGATTTTCAAAACTCCCCAGAAAATTTTCACACCAAGCATTATTTTCTTGAGCATGATTCTCCTGAAATATTAGTCTGTATTCACATCTCCATAAAATGTCGATTTAGTTAAATTTTTATGTATCACTTAGCTGCCAGGATTACTGGCTCATCATATTGATAACATTAATTTGGTTATGTAAAAGTGTATTTTAATTATCTATAACTATGTCTTATTTTTATCTCATCATATTTAACAATAAATAAATAAATTACAGAAAGAAAAGAAGAATTAAAGAAAGAATAAATTAAGAAATTAGTTTTTATTATATATATATTAAAGATGATTTTTTAAAAATTTTCACGTAAAAAATGCTTTTTCCCCCCAAAGAAATTTGTGGGTGAGAGAAAGAAAAAGGGAGAAAAAACAATAAAAATAGGAAACAAACTTTCAATAGCCAACTAAGATATATCTTATTGAAAACCATCATTTCCATACATGTGTTTTGACCTATAATTCAATCATATTTTTGATTCAGCAAAGAGAATCCTAGTAATGCTGAAATAAAAGAATTAAATGATTTAATTTTTTTCTAAACAAATTATGCATTTTGAAAAACATTACAACCGAACATTTGTCAATGAAAAACTTAGCCTTCATCTTCCCGTTTTACTGGCATAAATTTCGAAGAACATTAGATTAAAAATAATTGATATTAAACCTAAAAATATAATTTTTTAAATTGCCTAAAATCTTAAAATATTTCATGGCTCTATCCAAAGTATTTGATGTTTAAATTTATCATGCTATTTACTTTTCAGCAAAGACAATATGGAGATTAAAAGTTTCTAAATTCCAACATTTTAGTCATAACAATATTTTAAATTAAATACATCAGTTGCTTCTGTAGATATTTCTTTTTAGAACACTTTTTGGGTGGCCTTCTGATTACCGCGACAACTACGCCGGTACTCCACTCATACTTTCTTGCTACAAAATCCTTAAAATTTTTGGACCCAAACCCCATACAACAAACTACATTATTACTACCGGCGTAGTTGTCGCGCTAATCAGAAGGCCTCCCAAAAAGTGTTGTACATCATTAATCTTCAATGCAATCAGTCTCAAATATAGAACCTTCTATTCCGAAATCGGAAATTTGCAGATAAAATTTAAGGATAAAAATCAAAAGTTTTGAGTACAAATTTGAAAAGTGAATACTAGAAATGCATTATTTCAGCTACAATAATCCATAAACATTCTTTGGAACAATTTTTATAAAGCCAATTAACATATAATCTTTCGGATCTCCTGTAACGATGGACAAAATTTAAAGTAAAGAATTTGTTTCTAATTTATATAGAAAATCATTAGTTAAAAAAAAAGATCGGAAATCATGTTCAAAATTCAAGCCTCAATTCCCTAATTGGAATACAGTAACATCTATGCAATCTTGAAAATAAATATTCTTTTTTTTTATAAAGCAAAAATAAACTTCAACTCAATTTTATAACAAAAAATAAGTGCCTGATTTTTTTTATAAGACTATTTTCTAGTTAATCACTATTAGTTGCTTACCACATCGTTTAAAAATATGATAAATTATTTTTAACCGGTATGAAGATACGTAATAAATAACTCTAACTGTGAACTGTCAAATGTCAATAAAGTTTTTGTTTTGAAATCGGCGTAAAGTGATTGAAGAGGTTTCATATTTCCTCTTCTGGACAAAAACTGTTATCTGAAGATGCGCATTTCGATGATTTGCGTTTATGATCTTTGAACTAGCACGTGGGAAATTGTTTTTAAAACGCCTTTTCGTAGAGTAACACTACCATTTGTGATTTTCTTCCGAAAATGCAACTTCTACTTCTTTTGGTTCTGCTGGGATTTTGTGGTTTGTCCACTGGTAAGTGATGTTATGGTACTTGGATTACTAAACGGAGGGCAGTTTTAAAACTATTTTTTTCTCCATTTATTTATTGGAGATGTCTCTAATTTAAATGAAACTTGGCATTTTTTTCTAATTTGTTTGAAATATTTTTCCTTAATTATTTGCATATTTCATTTTATTTAAGGAAGATAAGATATATGGTATTTACATTTTTGGTAAGATTCAAACTAAGTCTTAGAAAATTACTTGAACTAAAAATATTAATATCTTTGTACTTTTTTTTGCATTATGTATAGGTGTACCTATTCAGCAAAAAGAAGCATGGGGTTATGTGAATGTGAGAAAAGATGCTTACATGTTTTGGTGGCTTTATTATACTAATCAAACTGAAGATTACACAAGCTATCCATTAGTAATATGGCTTCAGGTTTGTATCATAAAGATTTTATATCATGTATATTATTTTCAGTTTTAGAACTGTTTATTGAATGATTCTGAAATTTAAATATATATATTACATCTCTGATTTGGCATGGTGGATTTGCTATATATTTATGACATAATTATTATTAGAAGTCAAAGTTTTAAAGATTTTAATTCGAATTTTGGTTTATAATGTCAAACCTGAAGTTCTAAAATTTAATAATATAAATTGACATATCAGAAAAATGGGTTTGTTAAGTGTTGTGTTTTAATATTAAGTTTCAGTAAATATTAAGAAATATTGGGATTCTTATTCATTGATAATGCATCTATATAAAATAACTTGGCATTAAATTTTATCCATTTTAAAAATATGTTTATCATCTAGTTTCCTCTAAATATTATTGAAAAAAAAATTTTTTTTGGTAATTTAAAAAAAGCTTTATTTGCAATTATAACAAATTGAAAGTATTATTTATGTATATCAGCTGTGATTAATTAATAGAAAGTAGATTTTTAAATATAATATTAAGATTACAAACTGCCATTTGTAATTGCATTTATTACGGTTGTTATAAGTTTTGTTTTTATTTTAGGGAGGACCTGGTTCATCATCAACTGGTTATGGAAATTTTATGGAGATTGGACCCTTAGATGTTAATCTGAATCCTAGAAATAATACATGGGTTTGTTTCATTTTTTTAAAGGAAAAATAGAGTATTTTCTTCAGTGTTTGCCAGGAAAAGGGGCAATGTCTTTATCTCTTGATTTTAGAATTTTTGTCATCTTTTATTTCAAGACTGTGAACAATAAAAGAAAATAGAGTCAATGTCTATTTTTTTATAAAGGCATAGTAAATGAAAAGAACTTTATAAGAAAAAAGATTTTTAAAACCTTATGTATGAAGATATGGATAGGTTTAATCATCTTTTACTCTATACAAACAAAATATTAGCCCTTTCGATCAAGGTTTAAATTTTAATCTCTACAACTAATTTAAATAAAAAAATGACATTATATTCTTTCTTTGTTAATTAATTTTCTTCAAAGTGAAATCCAAGCTCCAAAATTATATGAAATTGAATTTGTAATTATTTATGATGTATTTTTCCACTTTGGGTAATTATATTGGGCAATAATTAAGATAATATTTATTCAGCATGATAATTTAATGAAGATATGCTGTTGTACTAATACTAAATTTAATGTATGGTTAAATGCTTTAGATTTTTAAACCTAGATTGTTATTTACTGTTGAATTGTCCTTAATAGAACTGATCTAATGAAGTAATTACTATGAACTATTACTATTATGTTTCATTAATGGAATAAATTTAGATTCATATTTTATTTTGTATCCTTTTTAATCAATTTTCTTATAGAATTATTATTTTTGCATGTGATTAGTATGATTTCAACTTATTATTATTATTTTTTTAATTTAGCTTAAGAAAGCCAATTTGCTATTTATTGACAATCCTGTCGGAACTGGTTTCAGTTATGTGACAAACAAATCTGCTCTGGCTCGAAACAACAAGCAGATAGCTCAGGATTTAACTGTTACTCTATATTCCATACTTGATACTGTTCCAGAATTTCAGGTAAGTTCATATTTTTGTTACTTTTTTCTAAGTTTTAAAATTTCCTAATGTAATTTAAAAAGTAGGATTGCTATTATCTAGTTTAAAATTAAATATATATTACCGTAAGAATATTATAATTTTATATATTTATGTTCTTTTCTTGCAGAAAACTCCATTATATATATTTAGTGAGTCTTATGGTGGAAAAATGACTGTGGATTTTGCTCTAGCATTAATACAAGTAATCTCTAATATTATATTTTCAAGTATTTTTAAAATATAATAGTTTGCACACAGTTTATTATGTATACTGTATGTTTGAATCTTAATATTATATGTCATATTTTATTTTATAATCTTATATTATATGTCATAATTTTTTGTTCATTAAGCATTTGTCATAGTGTATTAGACTGTTGAAAGTAAAAACCAAGGGTACTTGTTTATTTTCATAGCCCCAGAGTCTTATTGTTAAGTAACTGAGATATATTGCCAAAATGGCTACATTGTATATAAGGGAACTTAGCAATCTTGGGATAATGTGAAAATTGCCCATTAAACCCAAGAGTCTTAAATTAAACAAGTTCCATATTAAAATTAATAGCATATTTTGCTGTTTTTTTTCTCTCCCTCCCCCCCTCTTTCTGAGCACAGAAATAGTAAATTTAAAGTTTAAAACAAGGAGAGAAACCAAAAAAATTGAGAATATGATAATTTTACAGGGATGTTTATTGAAATGTATTTCATATTACATTTTTTTCATAAAATAATAATGCAGTGAATGTGTTTTGTTAAAAATTTCTAATATAGTGTATTAAAATAGAGCCGTTTAAAATGTTTCCCAACTTTTTGCATTTGTTTGAGATGGAAATTTTATTTTATCCAATTAAATTACCTTTAGTATGCATATGAATAAAAGATTTAATAATATAAAAAAATGAAATATAAAATGCTTAGCCAATTCTTTATTTCAAATTAGATGACTTTCCAACATATGCTTTCTACTTATATTGAACAACCTGATCAAAATGTTTTATTCTGGAAATACACCTGCTTGGCAGTAGGATAAACCACATTGTACTAAACCCTGTACATGAAATCATACATTATTCAAATATCAATTTAAAATATGAAATCTATTTTAATTGTTTGATAAACAAAAGCTATTTCGAAAAAAATTATAATATGAAAATTATTTTTGATATGAAAAATAGACTAAATTTCAATTAAAAAAATGCTTTTCTCTTTCTCTCTCTTTTTTTTAAACAATTTTCATGAAAATAAAGACATTTAACATCTATTCCTGCAATTTTGAAAGAATATATCATATGGATTTTTTTCAATAATTTATTGTGATATATAATTAGAATAATTTTATATTCAGGCTATCAAGAGTAAAAACATCACATGCAATTTTAAAGGCATAGCACTAGGAGATTCTTGGATATCACCTTTAGATTCTGTTTATTCATGGGCCAATTATCTGTACATTAATGTAAGTTTCCTATGTATTATTTTTACTTTAATGAATGTTTTAGTTAAGCACATTTAATCATTATTAAAATAATCAAGATTTAATTTTATACAAATGCAATATTTCATAATAACTTGGTTTATATAGTATGTATCTGAAAGCATTTAGTTTTATTAGTAGTACAAAATTTAATATTAAATGCAATATATTTTGTTGCATCTATAAGGAAATACTATAATTATGGATTGATATAAAAAGAATATAGCAATCTTATTAATTATCTCATTAAAATATTTAAAATTTGTTATTACAAAAAGTATATTAATTTAGATATTGTCATAAATATGCAATATGTAATATAGAATTTGTTTGAAATTATTTTTTTAATTAATTGTACTTTTTTTTTCTGAGATTAGATAGGTTTTCTGATATGCAATTAAGATAGAGAATATACATAGATTTTTAGTGATAGTTTTGTTCAAAGCATTATTTAGATTATCACATCTCTTATTTTATGTCCTTTAGAAAAACACAAATTAATTATGATGTATATGAGAAGAGGAAGATGTAAATTTTCAATTTGTTGTATTTCTCTTTTTTTTAATTTCATATGGCTTTTCAAAATGGCTTCTTTTTTTATAGACAATAGACTCATTAATGCAAAAGCATTGGTACCTGGTTTGTTTGATAACATTAATTTCTGAATAATGAACGTACTCAACTAAAATATTTGCTATGTTTTATACTGCTTTGTTATTATATATTATTTAATTTGAAAAAATGTTCAGAAATTACATTTTGAAAATTTTTAATTAACAGTAATTTGTACAATAAAGTTTTATTCATTTCATTATTGTGTTTTAATTATAATTAATCCATATGCATTACCATTTTTATGCAATTATTATATTTTTCTGTGTTATATGTTATTTATGTTATATTTTTATGAATGTTTTTAAATATCTTGTGTAATCTTTTTCTCTGCAGTTTTATTTTTATCCTTTTTTTTTATACAAATTGTATGTTTTCTTATTTCCCTGGTTTCCAGAATTTTTTTTTATTATTATTATCTCAGATTTGTTGACATTTCAAAAGTATTATAGGACTTTTGTGCCAAATATTTGCTACATTGATTTATTTTATCATAGCGATGTAGAAAGTAATATTTTCCTATTTCTGAAATCTACAGATGATTGCAGTTTTAGGCATCTAACATTTAACTACCTAGAATTTCTTAAATGTTAGATGCTGTCTTTTAGTTACTTAATGGAAGAAAACTCTCTTCTGACAATTTCAAGCCCAGCTTGAAAAGTTTCTTTCGATGAAATATTTAATAAATAAATTAAAATAATAGAATAATTAAAATAATATTAATAATAATTTTGAAATATAGTAGTAATAATAAAGTAACTTTCAAGTTCTTTGAATTACCTTGAAAATAATTCAAATTTTAAAAAAATGGTGTGATGATACTTTAATTTAAAAACTGGTAAATGCAAATCTAATCGAGAATTGTTTAGAAGTTTGGGGAAGCATTAATTTTTTTAGAAGGAAGAAGAAAAAGTTATAATTAACTGAGTCTAGTTTGGACTAATATTCAGAGTTGAGAGCATCATAAAAATCATATATAATTTTCTTCTTGTTTTAATGATACTTATTGTTAATCTCATGCATTAGAAGGTGAAGTTTATATAAAAAGTTAATAGCAATCTAGCATGTAGAGATTTTAAGATGATCTTCTTAGACTGAAGATTTCCAGTATGCTCAGCAGAATATCTTTTAATATTAATATGTTCATCTGAAAAGTTAATAATATTAAATAAAATGTACCAATTTTGAGAAATATGATGAAATTAAATTTTAAATTATAGAGATTAAATCATTTCTGTATTATTAAGCAGACAAAAACAATAACCTTTATTGCTATAAGCATAGTTTTAGATTGAATTTTTATCTTCAAATAATGTATGTATTCTAATTCTCTTCATTAAATAATTATTTCTAGTCCAGTCATTCATAAAATTTATTTTTAGTCTCTTCTAGATAAAAATGAGCTGACTTCAGTAAAGGATTTTGCATATAAAATTAAAGTATCTTTGATGAAAAAGCAATATAAACAAGCCACAGAGCAGTTTTCAGAAATACAGAATCTCATTGGAAATGTAAGTTAAAAAACATATTATGTATTTATTTCTTTAGATAAAAAAAATTGCCTCTTTCAGTAATAAAAGGTAGTTATAATAGTGATTAGTTGAAGAAGGCACAATTTTTAATATCCACTACTTTATACTTTTGTTAGGAATTTTATGTTAATTTATTTTTATCTCTTTTTGTTTACACTTTCTTAATAAGTGAATTTAATAAATTTCTTAAAATTGACAAATTGATTTATCTTGGAAATTATAATAAGTATGCACCAAAAATTATTAATTTGAGAAAACTCTCTTTAAACACCGAGCTTTAAAAAATAATGCTTAAGATTGGAGCTATTTTTTTATGTAAAAAATAAAAATATAAAATTTAAATTTTTTCCACTAATGGTAATGTTTAACAGTTTGATTAAAAATAAATTTTGAGCTCCCAATTTCTGTTAAATCCTTTGCATGTTGATTTCTTTTAGTTTAAAAGGATTTTTCTATTTGAGAGCTCAGAAAGTGCTGTCAGTAAGCAGAGAAATGACAAGAAATGCATATGCCATTAACATTTCAGTTTATACTATTTCTTATGGAACAGTGAATTATGAACAGACATATTTTTTTTAATATCTTTGCTTAGTAATACATCTAAAAATTTTTTAAAAAATTAAAAAAAAATATGGAATTGAAAGATAATTTTTTGAATAATACAGTTTTAAAAGTATTATTGGCATTTGAAATCAAGGTACAATTTTATGTATTGATTTTTTTCCCGTAGTAATATTTGAAAGAAAGCGAATAAAGATTTCATTGCATCAATAACAGTATGAAAAAATAAATTCTTCAAGTAATTACTTTAAAAACTACAAATCAAACAAAAAAATTATTGATAAATGACTGATCTTGATGTTAAACATATTTCATGGCACTAATGAGAAGTAATGGAAAGCACCAAATTAATTATAAAATCTTCAAAAATAGATTAAAAAATTTTGTACTTCCCACCTTTTGAAAAGTATTATTCAGTCATTGAATCTTGCATTGTTTATAAAATAAAAATGTTTATAATGATATACTAAAATTTTGATTTTTACTTTATAGTACACTAATGATGTTGACTGGTATAACATCTTGAAAAATGAAGGTCCTCTTAAAAACTACTCCACCAACAAATTTGCTAAAACTAGTCCTTTGTGTAAGTTAAAAAAAAAGGATATTAAGAAAAAAAATACAACTGTTCATATTTTTTGTGTTTGTAAAATGTGTTGTGTGTGATTACAGTTAAAAGAAATTAAAGGAAGGAAAAAAAAAAAAAAGACGAAAGAAAGAAAATGACTTAAAAATCGTAGCAAATTAGTTTTAATGAATTAATGTATATAGGATGGATTTTAGTATAAGGTGTCTATAAAATTTTTACACAATTTAGATTGCAGCTTTTTAAATGCATATGGTAAAAAATAATCTGTAAATGTAATAGAAAACTTTTTACATTTTCATTCTTGATTTCAGAATATTTATTAAAAAAATAACAACTTATTTTTGTTAATGCATATTTTTATTGCAAACTTTGGATTATCTCTGAATGATTCAGTTTCTTAAAAGTTTTCTACTAACATGGATATAGAATTTCTTGGTGATAATATTCTTTCTTGTAATAGATTATAAAATTTTATTATTCGAGTAGATTTCAATTCAGATAATAAAAGAATGCTATTTTCTATGATAGAACACCCGTAGGTCAATAGAGATTGAAAATTCAATAAATTTTTAAATTTCTGCAGATTAAATATCTGTGATCTTTGTAATTTTTTTTCTCAAATTCTTTATCACATAAACTAACAAAAGTTGTGCATACCTTATGTTTTTAAGGATAATAATGTTTTAAAATTAACTAAATAAAATTTTATTTTTTTAAAAATTAAATATTTGTTTTATGATTAATTGAAATTATTAATTAATAATAAGTAATTATTATTAATTTATTAGAAAATCAACAGTTTCTTTAATTCTAAACTTTTAATTTTATTTTCTAAAATTGAGTTATTTTATGATTATTACATTTGTATGAATTTATTATCTTTTTCTTTAATGTATGTAGTTTAATATTGGGTGTTTTATTTTTTTCTTTGTAAAGTTTAATTTGATAATTAACACATCTTTTCCCTTCATTCATTATTGGAGTTTTTAATAGTCTATAAATTGTTGTAGTTTTAGGAGATAGTGGTTTCTGTAAAAATCTGCTGTTCGGAATACAATAGGTATATTTTTAAAAAATTCTAAATAAAAACATATACTTAATAATTATTATTACAGATGGAATGTTTAGAAGACTTGTTGATCCTTTTAATGGTGATGCTCTTTATGATCTGATGAATGGTAAAATTAGACAGAAACTGCATGACATACCAAAAAATGTTACTTGGGGAGGTGAGTTTCTTGTTTGAGTTAAGGTATTTTGTTGATAAACCAGCAAGCATGCAACTAATGTGTATGCATTTTAGTATATTCTGTATATTATATATTTTGTATCTACTCTTAAATACTTTGCATCATAAAATTGTCTAACTCTATTCTGTTTTGTATGTCAGTAATTTTATCTTTCAAGATTGCCTTTTTTTTCTTTGCTTTATAATTTATATTTGTTTTGAGCAGTTGAATTGTTTATATATGTGAGATAAATAATTTGGATGGATTAAAATAATTCAATAATTTAGCCAATATAAATTGTAGCTAAAACTTAATTTCAGAATAGTATCAAATTTGACTGCATTGTAAAATTCTACAATGTTAGATTGAAAGAGGGGAAGATTTTTAAATTACTGCATATTTTAAAATCTTGATAGTTATGAGCAGAATAATTCTTGAAACATATGTTCTTAAAATTCTTAATGATGCCAAATTTTGATTGCCTTTTCTTTTTGATAAATTATAATATTGTTTCATAGGTCAGGCATCTGATGTTTTTGAAGCTTTATCTGAAGACTTTATGAAGGATGTTATATCATCTGGTATGTAAAAAACTTATTATGTGGTTTATTTGCCATTCAAAGAATTATTATTTGCATTTTTTCCAATTTGTATTTTTTTAAAAAAATATTTTTTAGTTGACACTCTTCTGGCAAATGAAAGTTACATAGATGTAAATATCTATACTGGGCAGCTGGATCTTATAGTTGACACTGCTGGTAAGAATTGTATATTTTTTTATTTAAGGTTTCTGTCAAGCATTCTTGCAAATTCAATGGCAGAACTATTTTACTTTTTCTGTTATTGCATTGCATTTCTCTTTATATTATTTGGATTAAATATTTAAATTGTTATACATATGTATGCTGTGGTTCATGTATTTGAATTTATTAAATTTACTTGCTGAAATCCCTTACAATATTATTGTCATAACTAAGATCAGAGATACAATGAGTATCTATTTTTTTTTTTTTTAACATTGAGAGAGTAAAAATTTTTCATTCTTGATATGATATTTCCTAGTTATAAAATGGATAGTTAAAATATGTTTGACTTACAATTGTGTTTATGTTCTGTGAGGATAATATCATAATTGAATGTTTGTGTTTTATTAAGTGAAAAATGGACAATTATAAAGATTATATTACATATAAAGTATATTGCTGTATCGTATGCAATATTAGAGTTTAAAAAGTAAAAAGAGAACAGTGATAGATGCAAAAATATTTAGTATGATTAATAAAGTAAAAAGGAATAAAAAACTTGTGAATTATAACATAAAAAATTCTTTCTAGATACAACCTATATTTATGATTAAGAAATCTTATGGAGTTTATAAAAATAAATTTTGTCAAACAATTTTACTTCATGGAACTATTTTAGACAACATCGCAGATGTGTTTCTCTATGCCTTTTAATGGGAAAAAAGCATCAATAATTAATTTAAATGCTCACAACATGTTCATTTTGATATTGTTTAAAACTAGTTTCAGTTCACTAAATTATTTTACACAAGATTCAAGGTAAAAATGATATTAAGGCAAATAATTTTGGGAATTAAAAGTAGAGCAGTTTGTAATTTAAATGTTATTTTTAAAATATCTACAAAATTTAAGCATTTTTTCAGTAGTATTAGAATTATTTTTAATTCTAATATTCCTATACTTCTGAAAAAAACAATTCTAAAATGACATTTTATATCAATTTTCCTGATTAAATTGCATAATTCTTTCTCATTTCTGGAAATGGCAAAAATATTTTTGAAAGGTTTCAAACACTTAAGATATAGGATAAACTTGCTTGAATTATAATAAAAATTCTATTATTATTTTGATGATTTATATACATTTTAGCAAAATGAATTCAGTATATAGAAGAAATTAAATTTTTATGAGTATCATTATGCATGATGTTTTCAGATAGTGCTTCTTTGTTTTATCTAACACAATACAGTTAAAAATAAATTTCATGGATGAGGGTGGGGAGAGCATTGAGATTAATTCAGAGATTGGCTTTCTAATCATCGATTCTTTTTTATCCCACACTAATTCCTAATAAATAATCATAAATAAAAAAAAATCCTGCAATTTTTTCACTGAATTATAGGAAGCTTAAAAATTATTTACAGTCATCGAAGATTCAATGTACATATACATTTAAAATATAGAAAGAAATAAGTTTGAATATACAAGTTTTAGTTTATATATTGGAACTAAATAAAATGTTTTAATTCTAGATTTGACATTATTTTAATAAAAAATTTTCAAAAATTAAATTAATATTGAATTTAGTTTGAAAGTTGTCCAATTAGCTAAATGTGACTGTATATAGAATCTTTTGAATAATTTATAGGAATTGAAAAGTATTTAGAAAGTATCTAAGAACCTGGGCAAGATAGCATCAATTACATTTTTGTTTTCTGACATAAAAAAACACATTAAATAAGCATTTCCCGTTCAATGCCATCCAAAACTATTAAACTTTCTAATGAAGTGTGCAGTTTTTTTTTCTTTTTTTTTTGGTCTGAGGGTAATATTTTTATTTTATCCCTAACTTTTATTGAATTTATATAACTTGATTAATTTTGTTATTTTGAAATTAAGGTTTAAAAATTTATCTATAAGCCTTATTAAAGTTTGATAATAGAAAATTCATACTTAAAAAAAATTGATGTATTAACTGGTGTAAAAATTGTTATGATTTTAAAGACAATAGAAATAACATTAATTTACTGGAAATTACAAATAATATATATTTAAAATTTCCTGGTTGATCTCTTTTAGTTAGATGATTTTTCATAAAATTATTTTCTGTCTTATTTTTGTCTGTAGTATCATCATCCTCTATCAACTATCATCACTCTGATTATGTAAACTGATATTTACCAACTCTAAAGTATTGATAGTTATTTATAACAGTAACACAAAATATCTGTTCAAAACGTTTTTTGAATCTACAATTAATTGAATGTAATTATTATATTCTCATAATGCAGATTGACATTTTTTTTTGCACTGCTTTTATAAAGTCAAGTTTTTCTTTTGATAATAAAATATCATGCTTGATTTTCCTTTCAAATATTGCCTACTAATTATAAAAATGTGCTGACTCAAGAAAAATTCTGAAGGGGGTTATTGCAACTCTTCTCCACCACATTTCCAACTAAGAAACTTGCGATGTAATGCAGTTGCATTTTTATTCTTTTGCCCCCCAAAAGTACTAGCTAAAATCAACAATTGGTATTTTTCATTTATAAGAAAGATTTTTTTCTTTATAATTAATTTGATTTGCTTCATTTTATGTGATAATAAAATTTAGCATTTAAAATATTTATAAAAAGTTTAATTTCCTCTAAATTAATATTTATTTTAATCTATTTTTATCATCTTAATCTAAAACACAGAACATAGTGTCTTTGATTTGTTTTTAATGTAGTGCTATAAAGTATTATTTTTTAGGTACTCTTAGCTGGATTGAAAAATTAAGATGGGGTGGTCTGAAAGGATTTTTAACTTCATCTAAGAAACCTATAGTATTCCCTGAAAACCGTACTGGAGGTTTTGTAAAATCATTTAAACAATTAAGATTGTTTTGGATTTTGAAGGCTGGACACATGGTATGCTTGTTTATTTTAAAATTTTTTGTTACTTTAATTTTAGTTTAAATTAATTTTGTTTTTTATTAAAGTAAAATAAATAAAATGGTTTAATATATTTTAATTTAAATATTTAGATTTTATAATAAATAAAAAAGATGCATTCTGAAAATTTTTTAGACATTGCATTCTACTAGAACATAATTTTATATATATCTAAATTTTTTTTATTTTATTTCTTTTTAGGTGCCTGCTGATGCTCCTGAAACAGCACTTCTTATGCTAGATACAATAATCAATAAGAAAAAATGAACAGAATTGTTGAAAGTGCATACTGCTTTAAAGATTTTGCTTTATTTGAGCTTAGAAAGTAGATTAAAGCTGGAAACTAAAGTATTTGAGATTTATAATATATATACTTAACTCATGTGTATTCTTAACTGTTTTACAAAATATTTTTGATAATTCCACTGTGTTGTTGATGTATTTTTGGAATATAGAAAAAGTTGAAGTGTTTATATATTTCCTGTTTTGTATGTCTATTCACCTTTCATTTGTAATTATTGTATTCTGTCATTATATAAAATATTTTTATTTATTTATTTGCTTCTGTGCTATATTTTCCATTTTTATAACAAGATTCAGTTAACTATCTCTCAATAATTCTTTTCAGTTTTCTGTAATGCGTTCTTACAGATCTTATGCAAAAAATATTTTTATTTTGCCAAAAATGTACCTATTTATAATATTGTAAAATTCAGTTATACTCCATTTTAAAAGAAGTAGCTATCAAAGTTAAGATACATTGAAGAATAAAATTTTTTTGTTGAAGTAGATATAAATGTTATACTTAAAAATTAATTGAAATATACAGTTAAAAAGTTTATAGTTTTTTGCAGTTATTGTTCCTAACATTAGTATTATTGCACTTATTAATTTTCGATTAAAAATTTTTTTCAAGAATGGAAAAAAAAAGTCATTTACCACAAAACAATGCATTCTGTCAAACAATTTTATAAAAAATTATAGAGATCTATTTTAAGTATCAAGCAATATTACAAAACAAATATTTTGATAAGGGAAAATCAAATTGTGACTCATCAAAATGATAAAGAATATATTGATAATTTTTTCTTCTTTTTATATTAGTACTGAATTTTGGCTTTGCTGTACCAAACTAAAAGGAAAAGTTAAAGAGATGATAAAAACTGAATAGTTATAGCAGCAATATTGAGATAGAGTGGAAATAACTTCATAAAGAAAACTAATAAAAAGCTATTTAACAATTTAGTTAAATTGGTACACAAATTTTTTTTTTACAATTTAGTAAATTTGTTTACATTTTTTTTTGTTGCCAAAAAAGTAAAACTTGTTTAAAAATGCAACTAAATGAAATGTTATATAAATAAAATATTGGAAAAAATAGTTTAATTGGTGATAAGAACTTGTATAAAAGAGGGTCAAAAGCAAACAATTAAATATGCAAATGAAATGCAAAGTAAAATTGCTACAAATGAGGCAAAGAAAAAAACAGAGTCGAGAGTTACTATCTATAAAAGGAAAATCATTTAATAATTTCCTTATTTAAAATTCATTGTGTAAAATACAGCAGTCCAGCATTAACTTTAAGAAAGCCTGTTATTGTATATGTAACGACACCTCTTAATCTAATTTAAAATGTAATTAATTTCCTTATTTTTTTTATTTATATTACTTTATTCTAAAAATTTCTGTTATTTTCTGATGCAAATCTCACTTTTATATTCAATTATTTATAAAGCACACTCTAAAAAAATTTATCGTAATTCTGATGCTGCAAGGAAAGGGATGAAAATCCTTAATGCCCATGCCTTTCCCTTTCTCTTCTGTCCCATTGCGAACAGACAGTCTTCCATCATTATTTCTCATGTATCAATCATGGCTTTCCAAAGGTAAAATAAATTGAAATTAACTTTCCCAATTTATGTTCTTTCTAGGCCATTCATCTACAAAATTATATTATAATAGAACTATTCACCAGGAAAGTACCTGTCCTGAAAAATCTTATTATAAATTAAAACACAAACCATGAAAGAATTAAACAAGTTATTACCTCAGCGATCCACTCTGATAATTGTACAACAATTCATCAAGTGTTCTCTCTGCATTTACAGGCCTAGTAAAAATAGGAACATGACAGTTCTGGAGATCTTGTTTGTCCAGACCTAACTGCTGGTTTGATTTGGTTCCACCTGCAGCTCAATGTGTGCTGAAATAGCTACTTTCAGGCCATCCTTTATCAGATAAATTTTCATTCTATAAAGATGTTGATGTCATTCATTTACTGTATTCTCATTGTAATAATTAAAGTCATTTTTTAGCAATTTTTCGAACATAAATTTAATCCAAATGATAATTTAGTTGATTATTTTCATAAAAATTTAAATTGTGGCAAACAGTACTCATTCTTGAGGGTATCACTGATAGGCTGTCAGCTCAATTAAACCAATTAATAACCACATAACCTCTTTCTAGCCTTGCAGAATGTCTTATAATAACTGCTAAACTTTTAAAGGTCCAAGAACCTTCTGAAAAGTGTCTGATCAGAAATAATGAAACCTCAATCAGAGAAGACTACCAACATCCTTTTAACTTCTGCAAAATTTTAAAAATATATCACAAACTTTCTTAATACCTCAAGCCCTAAATTATTTCTGGCATATCTACCAAAATTTGTCGAGGCCATGTCCAAACAATTTTGATAATCCAAATCAAAATTATAATTTGCATTTCCAGCAGAGATTACCATCTTCTCCTTGCAGAGTTTGCACACATGATATTTCAAATGTCTATTATTGGGCACAAGTGTGTCCTTTTTGACAACACCATTTTTTTTTAAACTAATCTTCCCACAATAGCTAGTTTGGTTCTTTGATAGTACAAAAGTCTCTCTTAATCTTTAAAATGTCTTGGAATAAGACAATATCCTTCTACTGAGACCCTTGGTCTGTTATAGTGTCAATTACTATAGTCCAGACACATTTTAACTTTACTAAATCTAGCTAACTTGGATAATCATCATATTAACTAACCACCATACTTCATAATGTAAATAATGTTATTGGCATAGGATCCACCCTCTCTATGATATCTGCAGATATTGCAGAAAGAAAAAAGAAAACAATTCAATGTATGAAAACCCTGTTAGAATCAAACAAGGACATGGAACATTCAAATTAGTGACATATTTAAAAATAGGTTAAATGACATTATACATCATTGAAAATCCCTTAACATATGTAATCTTAGGGCTTCCAAATTGTAGTTTATATAAATTATAGATTTAGATAAAAATAAAATATTGTAAAATGAAAAAAAAAATTATTACAAACTTACATACAAATAATAATCTAATATCTTTACATATTATATGAAATAATAACAACACTGGTGGTAATCAGGATAGAGTTAGTGAATACCTCAAAAGAAATTTTCCATCTCTGACTTCAAACAAACTAACTACCTTGTGTTGCCTCTTGTATTAAATTATTCTCATGTTTTTGCTAAAAGCAAATATGAAGGATATGAATCAGAATGGAATCTCCTAAAATTAGTTTTAACATCTGATTTACCAATTTCACAAAGGGCTTACAGAACTCCTGCTACTGATGAAATTGAAATAAATACCCAGAAATTTTTTTTTATTGACTATAGGGTTAATGAAAAAAATCTTTTATTATTAATTTTTAGTTATTTCCCTTTCCTGTAGGTTTAACTTGTAAAAGCGATGAAAATAGAAATAGTCGTCTTTGTGTTGATTATTGTAAGATTAATTCTCTTCGTAAATCTGATGTTGAACCCCTATCTATATTAGATACTTTATTGGATAAATTAACTAATTCTGAAGTTTTTTCAACTTTGAACCTTGCATCTGGATATTGGCACACCTCCTTGCATGAGCAAGGTTAACCGAAATCAGCTTTTCTGGCTAATGAAGGATTATTCGAATTTCAAGTACTACCTTTTGGCTTTAAAACTGCGCCTGCAGTATTCAATAAAACTGTTCATAGTACTTTAAATGAATATAAATTTTCAAAATTTATATGATACTATTTTGATGACATAGTAGTTTTTCTTTAATTCATTAGAAGAACATTATGATAATTTAAAACAGTTCTTTCAAATATGTGGAAAAGGAAACGATAAGTTAAAATTTTCTAAATGTGCATTTACTCGAAACAAAATTAATTTAAAAATTAATTCTTGGAGTATGAAGTCAAAAAAGGACGTGTCTCTCCTGATAACTACAATATATATATATATATAAAATTTTTTTGGTCTAGAAAAGTTTGAAAATTTCTTAATTTGTATTTTATTTGACGTGAAATCACATAGTGCTTCGCCTTTTATGCATTCAACTTATTTTATAAAAAATGAAAGACTAACAAAAAAAATAAGCGAGATGAAATAAAATTTGAAATTTGTCAATAGGAGGGAGTTCAAATAGACTCCTATGTCATTGCTGGAAAAGTGCGTTTGTCTGTGCCATCGCCTTTAGCATGAAAGCGCTAAAATGAAGTGAAGTGAATTTTCTGTTGGTGCCAGTATTTTGACCAGAAGTGTTTTGTTTGGTGCGAGTGACGTTTAAGAAAGGATGAAATAGTTTCTTAATGTTTATTTTTGTTAATTACTTATTTACAGACATTAGATTATGGTTCAGCTCAGCAATGTAGTCATTTTTGACTGTTTCAGTTATGTGAGCACTTTTTTATCGTTATGATGACGATGAATGTTAAGCCAAAAGCTCTTTATGACACCGGAACTGACGCGAGAACGTTATTTTTTTTCGGTTATAATATTCTAGATACGTAGTAGTAAAGAGTACATTAAATAAGCATTTAGGTGATAATCATATGAGAGTTTTGAAATATACTTTTTTGAAAATTACTGTAGCACAATATCTTTGTGTTCAGTAATCACTGTGCTTCCTGAAGGACAGCCGTGTTTATGTGAAAATGAATTTTAAAATGAGAGCAATAAATATTTCTTTTAACTTTTTACTTGCTTTTTTAATAATGTGTGATATATTGAAGAAAACTACTGCCAGACAATATTCAGACCAATTCGTTGTGGAAATAAATGGAGGGCCCGTTGTGGCTAAACAATTTGCAGAAGATCACGGATTTAAATATCTCGGTGATGTAAGTTATTTTTTATGGAGCTGTTGTTCTATGTATTTATTTTAATCGTTCCTCTTTGTGCCATTTATTGTATATATATATATCGAGAGAGAGAGAGAGAAAATACTTATTCACTTACAGAATTTATTGCTTTAATATATATTTTAAAATAGATTGTCAATAAAACTAGTAGACTAAATTGTATGCATTTTAAGATATTATTATTGATAGCAGTTTTATCGGTGTACCTTCCATTTGTGTATAAAATATAAATTATAGTAGTTTTTCTTCTTTTTGATACATGCTTCTGATGTTAATTTTGCATTTTGCAGAGAAAATGTATAATACAAATAATTAATTTGTATAGATGAGATATGCATTTCCTGTTAAGTGTTCAATGCTTATTTTGTCAAATTTCAAATGCTAAGTGTTTCAGTGTCAACTTTCAAATGCTAATTTAGTCAAATTGATTTAACTTGTATCAGTAAATTATGCATTAGTTTAATATTCTTTTAGTACTTTTGTAAGAGAATGTTTATAAAAACTTATAAAATATAGTTACTATTTTGTATGAAGTACAACAAAACTTCAAATAAAAATACTTTGTCAACATTCTCACATTGGGAAAAAAGAGTTAACCTAATAATATTTTTCTTTGTTTTGCATTAATCAGTATGAAATTAAACTGTTTATCTTTAAAAAAAATGTGCAAAATTATTCTAGTAATTTTTAAAATGAAATAACTGATATTGAATTTCTTTAAAAATTGTCTTTGTTTATTGGTACTCTTTAAGTGTATTAATAAAATTTCATATTAAAAAATTCTCAATAAAAGATAAATTATTGTAGCTTTTATCTGTGCTATAAAGCTATGTATATTCTTTGAGCAAGGTATATTTTAATTTGAAATTGTGATAGATTTTTAACCCCAATTATTATATTGTACATAATTCTGTTCATTTCATTATGTTTGAAAATTTGAAATGTGATTAATAAAAATGATGTAAATTGAAATAATCTGACTGCATGTTTGATAAGTATAAACATATAGTTGAAAAAGAAAAGAACATTAAGCATAATAATTCATAGACATCTTTAAATGCTTCCAACTTATGCAATTTTACAAATCAATAGGTTTGACTATAAATTAAGGAGAATTAAATTTGTTATATTGGGATCACTTATTTTTTATTATGAAAGCAGTTTTTCATTGAGTTTTTTTAGGGTGATTTATATCCATTTAATTTATTGTTATTGACTTTATAAAATTAAATTGAATTTAAATTTAATTAGATAAGTTGTGAAATTTACTAATAAAATTTTTTAGATGCACGGAGACCATTATCATCTACAACACAAAAGTATTGTTAAAAGATCTATAGAAAAGAGTAAACATCATCATGAAATTCTGTTAAAGGATGAAAGGGTAAGAAATATAATTTTCTTTACATGTGTGATAATATACCATTCTAAACAAATTTTTTAAATGTCATTAAAATAGCTAATATACTAAAAAATGTAGGTTTTGAAGTCATAGAGAGATCACACATGAGTAAAGATTTATTTGAAAAATGGTTTGTATTGGAAAAATAATAACATATACAATATAAAGAACTATCATATATTGGCAATTCTCATAGACTACGGGAAAATTCAGACGTATCCTTTATGTCCATATCTGATTGTGCTGGTGGATCAGGTTGTAGAAGTAACAATGACTCCCTTCTTTTGTTACCTCACATTCTGAACAGCTGGGTTTCATTAAAAAAAATGTACTATTAACTTTTTAAAGAAGAAAAATTATTGTTGCAGCAGCTAAAAAGTTATCTCAACATGCATGTTAAAAATATATATATATAATAAGTAGTAATATCACAGAGAGCAAAGGAAAATATCATTGTACAGAGGTTTATCATTATGCATAATTTCACTGTTTGTGAATATTGGGATTAAAAAAAAAAGTAGCAGCTTTAATTTGCAAAATCTTTGAGTTTTGTATGGTGCTTCTGTTTCCACTGATTTTGTAAAATGCTCTTTTCTTAAGCTAATTCTGATTGTATTATCATATAAAGGCTCTTGTAATTTCATTTTTTTTGTTTTTATTTCAGTTGGAAGGCATAACTATGTGTAGGATTAAACCTCTTTAGTTTGAAATTTATGTAAAACATTTATAATTTAGGAAAAATAAAATTTGACTGGGGTCTTTTTCAACTGTAACTGAATTTTGCAAAGGATTTTATCATTTATAATAAACATACGGCACTTTTTATTTATGTGAAATTGAGACAACTATTTTAATTTTTAATATGTAATCAAATAAAATTGAAATTTATTGAATTCTAAGTACTGAGATATTTTTATTTATTCATTTATTTATTTTGCTTATAATACTTTTTTATATATATGTTCATAGGTTAAATCATTCAGTCAACAAATCATTAAAAAGAGAAAGAAAAGGGATCTGCAAGTATTGACTTTAGAATTGAATGATCCTAAATGGCCAGAGATGTGGTATTTGGTTGGTATTTAGATTTTTTTCTCCATATTTTATGAATAAAATGCTAGTGTATTTTACAGTTTTTCAATTGAAATGCATTAAAGTCATTATAATGTTTTCATTGAATTAAAAGTAATTTTGTATTTTGATGTTATTTTGTTTTCTATTGATGTTTTAAATAACCAGGAAGTTCAGTTAATTATTGTTTATAATAATTTATATATTCTGTTAAATGTACTGATCTTAATCATATATATATATATATATATACACACACACAGAGAGAGAAAATGAGAGAGAGAAAGTTTTATATGTTACTATTAGTATTGGTGATTTCATCCAATTATTTTTATTTAGAATCGTGGTAAAGGACTTGATATGAATGTAGAATCTGCTTGGGCAGCTGGTGCCACAGGAAAAGGTGTAGTAGTTACTATCTTGGATGATGGCTTGGAAAAAGATCATCCTGATCTTATTCATAATTATGTAAGCAATCATTTTAAGTTTCTATTCATTAATAATTGTATCTCGGAAAATTATATTTTAAAATTCTACCATAATACATAATATTATTCATTAAATGTTAATTTTAAGTGCAAAACTAATCTGTATTTTAAAAAAAATCATTTGTTAATTCTTTAATAATAATTTTAGAACATACAAATGTCTGTCTGTTTGAACATGTTAACTCAAAATGTAAAGTTGTAAATGAATGAAATTTTACATGCAGCCTTTCCTTGAAAATTACAACATTTTCACTTTACAGTTAAAGATAAATAAATTAGAATCAAGTTGTCGATAGAAGAAAGCAATACTACAGAATAAAATTGATGCATGAACAGGTGGTAGCATTTAGAATAATATAGTAAAGTAACAAATTTGTTTTTTGAATGGTAGTTTATGTCGTATGTATAAATCATCGAAATGAAAAAACTAAAAAGTTACAGTAACGAACTATTAGTGGCAATGACAATCTTAGACACTGTTAGTTAAAAAATAAGCTGTAGCCATTTGATGCTATTTGAGAATCCTTAATTGCAGAATTCACTTGTGCAGTCATCTTTGGTCACATGCATTTAGAAGTATGCAAGAAATTTTATAGGAGACCATTCTCATTTTTTTTATATTGTATTGTGAATTACATGAATGTTCTTTCTTTAATTTAAATTGTATCTTGTTTTATTTTAATAAGTAATTAAATAAAATACTGATTAATAGCTTTATATAAAAAATTTGAATTTAAAATTTCTTATAAAAACCTGATTTCATACATGTAAACATATTGATATTTATTTTTTAAATGGATTTTCCAGGATCCCAAGGCTAGCTATGATATCAATGGTAAAGATTCAGATCCACAACCAAGATATGATGGTTTAGACACTAACAGGTATATCAGACAATTATGAAAAATTTGCAGATGTATATTTCGCATATTCAGATTTATTTTGATGATTTATTACATTAACTATTCAGTCTTTCTATGCTTCTAACACATTCATTTCAGAATTTACATATAGTGTTACATATGTAACAATCAAATTAATCAATCAATTTTGTTATTATTAATAAATATTAGAACACTATTTTTGGGTTTTAATACTGAAAAATGTATCCCCTGTAGACTTTTTTTTTACACATTATAAATAATATATAATATACTCTGAAAGCTTTGACAGAATCTTGATTATTTAAAAAAATATTATTATGATAAATTTAAAAACATATATTTTAAACAATCAAGCTTTGTTGTCCTCTATTTTAATTTATTTTGACATGTAAATCTATAATATTTTGATTTGATAATACTTTCTAAATAACAAATACTTTCTCCTGTTAGTGTCTTACAATAAATATGCATTAAAACTAATTGTTTATTATGAAAGTTGGATTTTTTAAAATGAAATTGCTTACTACTCTAAATGTCTTGCTTTAATTCATGGTCAATATAGAATATATTTATAATTTTTAATTAGCAGCTAGTAAATTTTTCAACTATCATTTCATTAACCTATATTTCTATTTAAGCAAGGCATTATAATTCTTATTGCATCTTACTGTTTAGACTGAAAATTTGTCATAAAAATGTTATATATTAAATCTGATGCTAATATAGAACAAGAATTTATTTGATAATTATTTTCTACTATCAAGCACATGTCTAATTGAATTGAAAAATTCTGATCATTAAAGGCATGGAACTCGATGTGCTGGAGAAGTTGCAGCAAGTGCTAACAACAGTTTGTGTTCTGTAGGAATAGCATTCGAAGCTCATGTTGGGGGCAAGTATATTTTTATAAATTAAATGGTAGTAAAATAAAAGTTTTTGACATCCTTGATTCTTTTATTGATTTATATAAATTATTTATTTGTTAAATTTATTAAATCTAACTGAAAGAATATACTAATTTTAACTTTAGTGCATGGTAAAGTTTCCATGTATAGCATTTGCTGGAGTATAACTGAATAGCAGTACTTGTAGATAAAGATGTGTTAAAATAAATGTTACTGTAGGCCAAACAAAAGTATTTGTTATCCCAACTGCATTCTAAACTATAAACATGAATATTTTTTTAAATATTATTAAACATATAATTGCATTCATTTTCATTTGACTCCAAAACACAAAGGATGTAAGCTACTAGGCTCAATTTTAAACAGTTTATTTGTTATCAGTATTTAAAAATTTATCATGACTAATAATTTTGAATGTTTGTAACTGGCATTATGTGAAATAACTTCATTTCTAATAATAAATATAAGATTCATTTTTAATTTGTAGGAAATTAATTGAATTTACAGCTTTTAATCGTTTTTTTATGAAATATTTCTTTTGCCAGTTTTTCTATTTGACTGATTTTCTGTCTTTTAAAATAAAGGGATTCGCATGTTGGATGGGGAAGTTACTGATGCTGTGGAAGCTCGTTCATTGAGTCATAATTTCCAACATGTAGATATTTACAGTGCTTCTTGGGGTCCTGATGATAATGGGAAAACTGTAGATGGACCTAGTGAGCATGCCCTCCGTGCATTTAAAGAAGGAGTTGCAAAGGTTGATTTAGTATTTCATTTGTTAATATCCAATATCATTGTTTCTAGGGGCTTTAATATTATATTATAACGTATTTCATTTATTAACAGTCAATATCATTGTTTCAAACGGATTTAATATTATAATTTATTGTATTTATAGGGCAGAAATGGATTAGGTTCCATTTTTATTTGGGCTTCTGGTAATGGAGGACGTGAATACGATAACTGCAATTGTGATGGTTATACGAATTCTATATGGACTTTATCTATCAGCAGTGCTACAGAACATGGTTTAGTGCCTTGGTATAGTGAAGCTTGCTCTTCTACTTTAGCAACAACATATAGTAGTGGTTCTTCAGGGGAAAAACAAATTGTAAGATTTTATATAATTGTACTGTATTAGTCTATATTAAGATTTATGTCCTTTAAAAGTCTAATTTTTAGTATTTAATTATGAAGACTTTTCATTTCTTTCCAGTTCGCATCTGAAATTTTTTTATTGTAATAGAATAAAATATAACAGTGGTTTATTTTTATTTAATAAATGAGAGAAGCTTTTAGTGAAACAGAAGATCTAATAAATGGAAGAGAGGCAAATGTAAAAATTGCAGTTATCTTCAACTCAAAGTCAATTCATATTCAATCAAAAATCAATATCCTGCAATTCCACATTAAACATATCAAACAAAGGATTCTGAATTAATACATAGATACCGATGAAATTTCGGCAATGTAATTGTTTGTAGTAGGTATTTGATTAAATAATTTAAGCCTTAAGTTGAATTTTTTAACTATACAAAGAAATTTCAATAATTGCAGGTCGATATATGTCTTTTTGCATATTCTTTCCTTTTCTTTCTATCACTGAAAGGTTTTGATATTGCATTCAGATAGCATGAGTTCCATTGGTCAAGAATTGTAGAATAAATCAAAGTTCATAAAAATCTATAAATTAGAAATTAGATTTATCTTTACTTTTGTAAGTGAAAAACGTTTAAGCTTTAAAAAATTATTTAACATTATAATGTATAGATCTGTCATTTGAAAATTAGACATATGAATAATATTTAACTTCAAGCAATTTCGCTTTTAAAAACGAATATTTTTAAAAGACAGATTTTTCCAAGTGTCACAATTTTTTAATTAATGTGCAAATTTAAGAGCTGATTCTATTCTGCTGCATAAAATGAAATTTCTCTCTCTCTCTTTTCTGTATTATTGTTTATATTTAAAAGTTATGGCATACACCTTATGCCTTAAAATGTTTTTCATGGTAGTTTGCTTATTTTCTTTACTAATATACATTGACATGAAATCTGAATAATACCTTTATAATTTCAATTTTATAATACACTTAGGTCACAACAGATTTACATCATGGTTGTACTATGACTCACACGGGAACGTCTGCTTCAGCTCCTTTGGCTGCTGGTATTTGTGCTCTTACACTTGAGGCAAAGTATGTATAAATGTTTTTAGATACTTGTAGATCTTTATTACTAAAATTAAGAATGCAAAATTTGTAGACATATAAGAATGCAAAATTTTTTGACATAAATAATTTTATTCAAAAAAAGAATGATAAGTATTAAAGAAAATGACATCTTAGGTTTTCTATTTGAAATAAAAAGCAAAAAATGATATTTTTAAATATTTCAACCCCTCTATTTTCTGTCAAATTTTGGTTTGACCTCTATTTTTCATATACTGTTAAATTTTAGTCGGTTTTTTTATAATCTTAATAGATACAATTAGTAGATTAATATTATTTTTAAATGATGTTGAATGTCAGTAACCTTTGAATTCTAATGGCTCACTATCATTTGAAAAGGGCAGAATTTTTTTAAAGAACATACTAGCCACTGTACCTTAAGCTCCGTCTTATTTGTTCTATATATATTTGTAAGATAAGGGGAAAAAAAATGTAATTTTAATTCATACATTTTTTGAATTTCTATATTTAATTTCCTAATATATTTACTCTAATTTGAATGATATCTACAATTTTAATTTCAATGATAAGGGATGTATATTAAGTTAAATAAATACGTATTTATATTAAGATAAATAAATAAGTATAAGTATGTCATATAAATATATTTTTAGTCTCGCACTCATTATATTTGCGTGTGTGTTTCTGTCTATGTAATATCTGTATATTTGTGTGGTTATTCATTTCCTTATTATTGTTAAATCTGTGTATCTCATAAAATGCTGTTTTGATTTAAAAATGAAAAGTGAATCTAACTAACAAAAGGCATTTAAAAAGTAATTTTAATGTTAAAAAATGTTTAACAGTTAGTATTTTAATAAGCAATGCATATATTAAATCGTGTGAAAATTGATGAAAGGCATATGAATGAAGTAAGTCTTAAGTTTTTTTAGTGTTTCATTAGCATAAGTGCAAATCTAATTTTGTCTATTCAGCACATGCTGTTCAGTTTGCGTGAATTGTGTTAAACAGTTTTTTTTATATGAATGAATAGAAATTTCTTATATTTAGAAACATAGAGAAATATACAGAACAGGTGAACAAATTCTATTTCCTCATAAAAAATGTTTTATTACCATGCATGCTGTTATTATCTATCAGAATGCGACAGATGGTAAAAGGCTGTTTTCCTAACTGTCTCTAATGCAGGTCTTACTGCTGTTTATTACTTTATACCATGCTATTTTAGAATAATACAAGATAATTTATTAGTGGCTGAAGTACCGTATATTTTTAATGTTCTTTTTTCTGAAGTTTATTATCTTTATGACATGTTGGGAAAAATGTTAAACTATTTTATTGGATTAATTTTTATATTAGTTAGTGTATTTCAGTGTTTGATAAACAGTAATTACATATTAACGAATTTCAATGAAATCTTATCTATATATAAAAAAAAAAAACAGATACATGAGATATTAATTTCTTTAGTTTTGCATTTTTACTGTAAACTGTTATAAATATTTCTTGTAGATTTTTTATTTCCCTTCCATTTAAAACTATGTTGTAAAACTATTGTTTTAACTATGGTTTAATTCATAATGCATTTATTTAAATTTTATAATGATAGTCAGTGGTTAAAGGGAAAATGTTTAATAATTTAACAAGACAGTGATGCTTGTTTTTTTTTTCTTTTTTTTTGTTTACTTGTTTATACTTTTGCTATTTTATTCTTTTGTTTATCAGAAAAAATACCTTTTATTTCCTACTATGCATATCTGAATTTTATATTTGACATTTTTCAGAAAGAATATTTGTATTTTTATCTTAGATGTATTTTTTTTTTGTGTGTGTATGCTTTTGTTGATTTATCACACTGAAGCACAAACTAATAAATTAAATGTCATGTAATTAAACTAATTAAAACACAACTTTATAACTATTTATGTTTTATTAATAATAATAATTTTTTCCTTTCAGTCCAAACTTGACTTGGCGAGACATGCAACATATTGTTGTTAGAACTGCAAATCCAGCAAATCTTTTTGCACGTGATTGGGCAACTAATGGTGTTGGCAGAAATGGTTAGGTTTTTTCAGAACGATTTATTTACATATTTTTGTGTGCAATGATTTTTTAAAAATCGAATAATGATATTTAGTTTTTATTTAAAAATTCTGTACCATTAATGAAAGAATTTGAAGATTATCTTATTTATTGTTATTCATTTGATTTCACTTTTTAAATTTAAATACAAATTAACTAGTCTACAAATTTGGTTCTTGTATAATAATATTCCTGTGATAATTCCTAATGTAATTAAAATAAAAAACTTTCTGAATGTGAGTTCATAAAATATAAGTCATATACAAGAATTTTTAATGTCAAAATATGCAATTTTCAAATCTTAATATTTTAATTATGACCAATAAACATTGAATATTTTAATTTTCAAATTTCATTACAAAACTAATAGAATAAATTCTTAAAATATGTATGAAGTCAAGTATTATATTTGGAAACATTTGAATTTTAACAGATTATGTTTTTAAAATTGCAATGTGGATATTTTTAAAAAACTTTTTTCACATCACTATGTGACAGTGATATATTATGCAAAATGCATTAAATTATATAATGTGATATTCCACTAACTATCCATGAAATACATCTCTAGGTGCATAATTTCAAACTATTATTTAAATTAAGATGAGGAAATAGTAATTCAAAAATCAACGGCTGTAAGAATTTTACTATTTAGATGTTTTCATAATTTCTTTTAATATTTTTTTTGTTAAAATTTACATGATTTTAGAATATAATCCTAAGATTTGAAATTAGTTTCCGCAAAAGAAAATGATAAAAATATTATGTTAGCAACTAACAAGTTGAAACATTTTGATATGTTCAGTACTTCATTGTGAAGGATGTATTACATTAATAATACTTAAATGCATTGTGTTTGCTATGTGTAAAAGTTTTCATTGCATGCATGTTAATTTTTTGTAAACCTAATTGAAATATTTTTTTTAAAATAGTGAGCCATTCATTTGGTTATGGGATGATGGATGCTCATGCCATGGTGAAATTAGCCAGAATTTGGAAGACTGCACCAGAACAGAAAACATGTGAAATAAGAGGACATGATATTAACCAGTTTGTATTCAATTTTTCCTTTCTTAAACTGCATTAATTATTCTGGCAGTAACTTTTAATTGAGAACATTTCTGATAAGAGTTATATTTATTAAATGTATAACTTTTCAGGCTTAATTCTTTTCTTTAAACCTATATGTTACATATTAATAGTTTAAATTCTCAGGTTTTAGAAATGCCAGGGTTTGAAAATGTAAAGAGGTTAAAGATTGCTTAGAAACAATCAAATTTGATTATTTTATTTTCAGGTTTATTATGCCAAGAAATAAAGCTGAAGCCACTCTGTCTGTAAATTGTGCAAATGTGAGATATTTAGAACATGTACAAGCTAAATTGACCATATCTGCCATAAGGCGAGGAGATTTACATATTTACTTAACCTCCCCTCTGGGAACCAAGTAAGTGTGTGCTAAATTATAAAATGCTTGATATTAAATTTGAAAATACTAATTTTTAGAAATATTTATTACTATAGTAGGTTAGAAATAATTGTTTCATCCCACACCCATACATCATTCAATTTTTAAAAAATTATTATGTATTGTGATTGATTATAAATGTTCCAATAATAATAATTTAAAATATCTTCCAATTAAAGTAGTTTTAGTCTTTAAAAATCATGAAAAACTTTAAAATTTCATCTGTAAAAAATTTTGTTCACTCACAAAGTATTTTCTCAAAATTCAAAATTACAGCATGCTTTTTTTTTTTTTTTTTTTTAAGCTTTTTAAGCAAAATAACTGTTTTTGAAAGATGTGAAATTTAATGTGTTTTTATTTGATGTGGTCAAATTTATTTATTATTTATTTATTTTGCCTATCAGAGATATTAATTGTTACACTTTCAATCTATCTTATATTTTTCTCAAATTGAAGTTTGTCTATCTCCAGTTTAATTAGTTTAAATTATGCTTTTATGGTATTGAAGTATATTATACTTTTATAATGTTGCATGTAAATATGAATTCACTTCATTGTAATTTTTCTCAGCCTAATATTTTTTACCCAATATTTCATTCTAATATTTAGATATATTTCCAAGAGTTGCATTTTAATAGTTATTTTTTTTTTAATTCTACAATTGTAATGTTGAACTAAATGCTAGTACTCCACTTAAGTCATAGGAACCTTATACATTGAAATTTGTCATTTAAATAAATGAATAAAAATGCATAAATTTAGGAATATGTATACTTTTGTAAAAAGCAATGAACTAGGGTCAGTGAAATGTGTGCTACTCTAGGAATGCTTAGAAATTTTATGAATAACTATAGAATTGTTTATAGATTAATCGGTCAGATGCCTGGCATTTATAAAAATATTTTTTCTGCTAATTTTATAATAAATTGAAAAATTTCTCATAACATTTTAACTAGGATTAAATTTCTAAAAAGTTTTTTTTTCTCTTAATTATTAGCTTAACATTCAGTTAGACTTTTTAATATCTTTCATTTAAATATCTGAAAAAAATAAGGTTGTGACATTTTTTGTTCAGTTATTTTTCAGATGTTTTAAAGTATTTTTCTTTTTTTAAATTAGATAACTAGAAAATGACTGCTATTTGAAAATCTGACAGATTTTGAGAAAAATAAAAATACATTGTGTGATGGATAACAAATTCGTCATTAAAGTAAAATTATTTGGTTAATAAATAATTTGATAAGTTTTCAGTACATTTTAAACCGGAATTTAAGTAATTTTTTTCAGATATTGATTAAATGTATAAATAATTATATTTGTTCATTTATATGCAATAATAATAATAGTTTTGAATTTTCATTAGTGAAATCCCATCTCCTTTTTGTGCATTTCTTGGGCATGAAACTTTCTGTTTAATGTCATTTGTGCTTGCAAATTTTTTCAACCACAATTTTAAAAAAATTGTCCAACTGAAAATTGCTAAAACGATTTGTCATGTGCTCTTAATGACCAGTTTTTTTAAATTTAAAATATCATTACAATATTATATTACATATTTATAAATTTAATATGAATATGTAATATAATATTATAATGAAAGCCAAACACTCTGTAGCTGCAAATTAACTTTTAACTCATATTAATGATTTCTATTTTTTTTTCTGTCATATGTGTTCAATTAGGTTTCATATTTACTTGTTTGACTAACTTCTCTCTGCTCTTTCATTTTTTTATCCTGTTATGATTTATTTATTTCTTCTTTTAGTGGCACTTAAATAGCAGCAAGGTACAATTTTATGAACCTTAACATAAATGCCACTTTTTTAAGTATTTGTCTGATTTTACTCTCATTTGTCACAATTTTTAATTGATTATCTAGCATTTTAATTCAGATGATATAAATTCAGTTTTTTTTATAAGTTTTTATTTTTTTACAGATCAACTTTGCTTGCTCAACGTCCTCCAGATTCATCTCGAATGGGCTTCCAAGACTGGCCTTTTATGTCAGTCCATATGTGGAGTGAAAATCCAAATGGTATATGGAAACTGGAAGTTTTTAATGAAGGTAGATATGGAGGTGAGATATAAATTATGTACTGTTTTTAAACTTTAAAATATTTCCGAAATCCTTCAACATTAGTATGTGTAATTCCTTTAATATATGCTTTTCTTCTAAAAAGAGTATTAAAATAATATCCTATGGTATTTGTAAACTGAGTACTATCTCATCATTTGAAGTGATCTTCATTTCTTCAAAAATAAACTTTTAACAACATCATGCTGTGATAATATCCCCAAGACTCTAAAGACTGTATCTTTTTTTATTGCTACTTTTTGCAATTGGATGTAAAATGATTAGTTTCTTATATATTAAGCCCTTTTAATTAAAGCATGGACTTTTATATAATTGTGAATGTAAATTGAAGTTATTGAATAAGAAATTTTTGATAATTTGTGGAATATACTGAAAATACTGAAATAAAGAACTTTGTTAAAATCCCGAGATTCAGTTATACATGACTAAAATCAAAATAATTTAACTACTTATAAACTTTTTAATTGGTTTAAAGCATTCATTGCTTTTATACAGTATACAAAGAATGTAGAATTGGTTAATTATAAGTTGACCAACTCTAAATTTAATTCATAAAGGCAATTCTTTTCTATTCTCTTGGCACAATGTTTAAAATATTTTGGCAACACTCTGTTACTTCAATTTTTCCTGCTCTATAAAAATACAATTAATTTTTATGAATGTGATTTTTCATTACTCTAATTTTAATCAGGAATATTCTAATCGCAAGATTTCATTTATTTCAGGCTAAATATCACATATAACTTGTGCTTTTTCTTTTTAAATCATTTTGAGTGCTCTCTTCTGTCCTTATAATGACACATTTTGTGTTCAGTATCATTGGATGATATACAGAATGACACTTCTGATATATTTGGCTTAAAATTTAATAAGGTACTTTAATTTGTTTTGCAACATGATTTAATCAGTTTAAAGCTAAAGAGACTATGATAAAAATTCACATTGAGAAAAATTGAAGTGAAGGTCTGATATTGCATATGGAAAGAGAAAATTTAATTTTATTGGTTAAAAATATCAGTGATATATTATTTTTAATATTTACTGTTTTAATAAATAATATATAATTGAAAATCTTAATAATAAGTAATTTCATAAATAATTTTAATTAATTAATTAAATTTTTTCATAGTTTTAATAATTTCAATAAAGAAATGAATAACATTTGAAATGGCTATATACTATTTATTAAACAGCAAATGTAAACTTCTATATAAACAGCATGTATCCTCTAATGTGTTGAAAGATTTTTAAAAATGATAAATTATTTTTTTATTGCTTTTATCAATTTAACACATTATAAAACAATTAAATTATTGAATTAATTGAGAACCTTAAAAAATAATTCACTTATAAACACTTGGGACAAATAATATGAGCTTATTTAACAAACAAAAAATATTTCAAAAAACATTACATCTTATTTCAACCAGATAAAATGGATTTTATGGGTTTTTTCTCTGTGTACTAGGTATTAAAATAGGTTTTATTTTATTATTTTCAGTTGATTTGTTTAGCTTGTTTAAAAATTGTTTTATTATTTAAATATTGCAGAAGACAAAGAAAGATTCATAGATAAGTTCTTATGAGAAACTTTCTGATTTAATATTGGTTTATCTTTTTTTTTTATCTTTTAACATTGCAATTTTATTAATTAGTTTTTAATTAATAATTAGATACTACTTTTCACCTCATGCAGTCTTATAATAATTTAAAAATGTATTCATGTAATTAATCTTTATACACGTGATGAGCTGTTCAGTGTTTAAATTTGGGCCTTCTTTATCTTTTTTGATTATCTAAGATCACTGTCTTGATGCAGAAAGCATTAAAAGCTTCTTTTGAGAATGTTTTGATTTAGTAGATTAAATTCGGTGAAGCATTTAATTAAAAGTTTTATTTGGAAATGAATGCATGAATTGACCATTTTTAACATGAACTTGTAATTGAATTTAACAAATGTAATGGAAATATGGAAACTTCTTGGATAAAGAGTTTATAAAATTGATATATAATTTTGAATTCTCTCTGCCCTAAGAAACCTCTTGTGTGAATATGCTTAAAAGTTTGTTCTATTTTAAATTTATAATTTGCGAGAGTGAATTAGTACTGGGTTGCATAGGTCTTGCAGTATAGCAATTGTAAATTCAATTTAAACAGCTTTGCATTGATTGCATATGATCTAATTTAATGAATCTATAGCAATTTTTATAATTATGATAGTCAATAATTTTTCTAAACTAGTTTTAATTAAAAGCTTAGAAATATTATTTGATTATGTTTGTTGTTAAAAATATTTAGAAATAATAGTTCCTATTGCATGCAAAAGAAATCATGCTGTAGATATTAAATATGGAGGGGATTGTTCCTATACTAATTGGGTGAAAGTGGTTTCTCCTTTCTGTCTTCATGAATTCAAATAAATTTATTCTTTCATTATCAACAAAGAGTAGCATTTTGATATAATATCTTTTCTTTTTACCTATAAGGAATGTCCATGTTCTAAATTTCAATGTATTTTGTACTATTTTTTATTAGGCCGTGCTCTATTAAAGGAGTGGCATCTTATTCTTTTTGGAACAACTGAAAATCCTGATGATTTTTTGCTGAAGAAAGATACTTTTTCAAATTTCCATCGTGAGAATTCTGGTGAGATTACAGTTCATCATTCACACGAATCTCGAAGATCTTATGATAGGAATCCTATTATCAAAGTGCCTGATATCATTACATTTCATCAAAACAAGCCTGATGGTACAGGTAAAGAACTGGAAAATATAGCTTTTTAAATATTTCCTAATTTGTCGTAAAGTAACTTATAATTTATTACTTTTTAAGTGATTTATTAATGTTATAGATATCTGGATCAAGTGAGACTTTTATATGGTAACAGCATGAGTGGGTTTGTGTTCATTAGTAAAAGTATAGCTGTGTATAGTTACAAACTCAGGCAAATCATTAGATGAGTGGTGATTTGTTGTTGTCTTATATATCAAATATTTTGACACTTGTAGTATAGTCACTTTATTGATTTATGTACTAAGGATAAGGCAAAAACGACGTTTTATGCTTTTTTTTATGGGTTCTAAAACTATTTTTTTTATGGTATCATGCACTATGGAACCCAACTCAACAGAGTCTAATCCCTTTTGTTACCTGCTTGAGGTCCTTTAATAAATATTCAGGTTGCAAGGAAGTCTCTAAAATGGAGTTCTTTTGATTCTGTTCTTTGATCATATTATTGCTAATTCATCTGGATCACTTACTGTTCCATTTTTTGCAATATACAGGGTGTTTCAGTGAACCGTTTCAGAACTTCTAAGAGGGGTAGGGTACATCCTGACGAACCAAAATCATATACCCATGGGCAGTGAGAAATGCTTTCCTGACGCGGTAGATGGAGTTATGCGAAAAGTCTGAGCTTTCGTGCAGGGAATCTTCATTTCGTGCAAGAACGCCAAGTTAGTAGGATGGATGATTACACGATCGCAGAGTTAGCCGATATGCATTTCGCGTACGGGGCTGCAAATTGTAGTAGGCTAGCCGCACAGCGTTTGTACTCGGAACGATATCCAACGAGGCGTATTCCCAGTCATAATTTCTTTGCAAGACTGCAACAGAGGTTAGCTGAGACAGGTTCATTAGAAATTCACAGGGACAGGGTAAGAACAACATGGACTGCAGACGCCGAATAGAATGTGCTGCAGCATGTACAGGGAAATCCAAGAACGAGTACACGAAGTGTAGCAAACACAGTCGTGGTTTCCCATGGCAGCGTCTGGAGGATTCTCCGAGCAGAAGACATGCATCTGTTTCACGTGCAGCGTGTCCAGACACAGAAACCGGAGGATTATGTACCTTGTATTGCTTTCGCACAGTGGTACCTGGGAAAATGTGCTGCAAATCCCCATTTTCCTGCTGAAGTGTTGTTTTCCAATGAGGCATCCTTCACAAGGTAAGGAATTTTCAACACGCATAACGACCATATCTGGGTGGTCGAGAACCCGCATGCAATACGACGTCGTGCAGCACAGAATCGATTTTCGGTCAATTTATGGACCGGTATTGTGGGAGATCACCTCATCGGACCTTACCTGTTACCGGGTTGTCTAACCGGACCTACTTACTTGCTCCTTCTGCAGCAAGTATTGCCACAACTTTTGAGAGATGAACAGATTTCTGCATCGACGCAACAGACAATGTGGTTCCAACACGATGGAGCCCCTGCCCATTATAGCGGAGATGTTCGTAACTACCTGGATGTGACATTTGGTCAACGGTGGATCGGACGTGGGGGGTCCCATGCGTTGGCCTGCTCGGTCACCCGACTTATCATGTCTTGATTTTTATTTCTGGGATCATGAAATCGCTAGTTTATGACACCCCTGTTGACACTGCTGAGGAGCTCGTTGCAAGAATCGCAGTAGCTGCCGGAGAGATTCGAGATATGCCTGAAGTATTCCAGAATGTTCGGATATCCATGCTTCGGAGATGTGAGGCGTGCATTGTAGCCCGTGGAAGAAACTTCGAACACTTACTTTAATCCATGTACCTTTTGCTTCTTTTCATGTATTATTAAAACGATTTGTCATTTACGGTTTCTTTTCTTTATGGTGCTTCTGTGTACAACACCGCTTCAGGAAAGCATTTCCGACCCCACATTGCTCTATGATTTTGAGTTGTCAGGATGTACCCTATCCCTCTTAGAAGTTCTGAAACGGTTCACTGAAACACCCTGTATATAGAGATTGTTGGGAGAATTGAAATCTGTTTGGAAATTTATTGAAACTAAATGCATTACTAATCAAATTTGTTTTGCAGCTGCTATTCTGATCTCTGTCACTCTTTATAAATCTTAACTGTGCCTGAGTTGTCAAATATTGGAAGGTCTTAATATTTTGTTAAGCACAGGTTATTAAGTCAATTACATTGAGAAAAAGTAACAATTTGTATAATACATATTCTTTTCTGTTGAAACATATTTCGAGAAAGCTGGTTTTCTGTATTTTGTGTACATCTTTGCATACTAAAGCCATTTAAATGTTTCTTATACCAATATGTTTTGGAATTTCAAAGGTTTCCTATTTGGGAAACTTTTTCTTAATGTTCAAATGGTTCCCAGTATTCATCAATTGAATACTCTTTCTTATACTGTCCTTTGGATTAAAAATATGTGGAATCATGTAAATCTAGTTCTCAACAATTTCTCAGGTGGCAGTAAGAGGAACTAGTACTAAAGTTCAAAGCAATAAAAAACATTTCAAATGCTGAACCCCATAAATGTGTATTCCAATAATTGTCTCATTTTTTTTGGTGCTGTCATCAAGCGAAGTAAATCTGCACAACTAATGATAATAATTTACACAAACTAATGCAAATGTAGCTTATCTTTTTATTTATACTACTTCTCCTGTTCTGTGTCAGCACATATAGATGTTATGGTCTGTACTGTTATGCATTCATTTAGAAGGATAAAGCAATTAAAATATTGGAATTGCAGCAATTTGGAAATTGATGATTCTGATAATAATTTAGTTCTGACAAATGAAGCTGATAGTTCAAACACAGATGATTCTGTCAATTATAATCCTAATTGCATATTTTTAAAGATGCTAAAAGTGACCATATGTATCATGCAATCACCTAACCTTTCAATCCTCTACTAAAATCCCCCTCCCCCTGTATTTAAAACAAGAAATATTCTAAGAAAACATATGGGAATAAAAACTCTGCATTCATCTAAAGTTTGATGCAAAACATATTGACATTTCAGTATAGTTTTATATCATTCTTGCAGGTTTCCCTGTTTTCAAATTACTATTTTTCAGATCTTGAAATTTTATCCATTTATTGTTGCATAATCATATGCGATACCCTTTGATCTTGTAGTTCATGTTTGCTTTTATGTTTCAGTTAGTTAAACTTTTAAAGTCTGATCTTAGATTAAATCACATTCTAGGTACATTTGAACAAACATAGCTCTTTAGCTAATAAACTCTAAATTCCAATGTAAATTTTTTATGTTATCTTTAATCTGTAAAGAATAATTTATGGAATATTCACCAAAAGAGAATAGTATTATATGTAAAT
>JAPMOR010029490.1:47159-121433 GCA_026543865.1 Argiope aurantia
ATAATTTATGGAATATTCACCAAAAGAGAATAGTATTATATGTAAATAATTTAATGATCGATTTAAAAGTCTTCAATTTGAAACATGTTTATTATGAAATCTCAAGGATAGAGTGTAAATATAAAATTAGACAATTAGGTATACTAATAAATTAGATAACTAGCAAAATTTATAATTTCTTTTTTGCCCTTTGCATTTCCTAGAAAAATGTTGCCCATAATACATCTAAATATAATGGTTTTGTTATTTTATTATTTTTCTTATTATATTGAATTTTAAATTTCATTAATCAAATTTTTGAAAATTCATCAACATGTACTTTAATCACAGTTGTTTAAGAATATTATCTTCTAAAATTCATACTTATTCCAAAACAACTAATAGGAAATATCTTTTCATATTTTTAATGAATGTATTTTAAGGAGATTTTTACTTATAATTGTCAAGATTAGACATTGTAGAAATCAGTAGAGTTGATGTGCAAACAATTTTTTTCTACACATCACATAATTTTAATATTAAATATTTTATTAACTAATTTTAAAAGTGAATGATATATTGCAACTTTTAAGTTTGAATCCAATTTAATTTTTAAAATTTTAAGAAAGAACAAATAATTTTTATGAACATTAAAAATATTTAGACTTTGTGCCATTTTTCATTGAATTTTTATGCCTTTGAAGGACTAATTTTAGTTTATTATTTGGAAATATGATTATTTATAAGTGATGTTTTGTCACCAAAATTAAAGAGTTCATAGTCTGCCCTTCACTTTCATTTGCTTTTATCATTAACAAATTAAACTAGTTCAAATTAAATAATGTACTATTTGTTTCCTTTTAGGTCATCTTTCTTCTTCCAATAATGATGCAGTACATGGAAACTTGGAGCACAATAATGCTGCACTAGTTACAATTGATCAAGTTATGTTATTAATGTCAATATTTGTGTTGGCACTTATTAGCCATATACAATAATTTAATTAATTACATAAATGAGGATTTTAAGACTTAATTGGTGCATTTGTCATGCTCATAGTATACAAATGTGATATTCTGATAAGCATGTTTGAAAGAATAATTTGCATGAATTAGCTCTGTGCTGAAAGAAATAAAGCTGTGATTTTAATTTTAATTCCATCGCCTATTTAACAACGCATCTGTATAAGAAATATCTCTTCATATTTTTTAAATCCTATACTGACATATAGCTTTAAATTTTTAATATATTTTAGGATCTTTCTACTAATGATAGGTTATGTAAGTAGCCCTTTTTAAAAAATTGCATTCTTCTATCATGGCCATACTTTTCATGATATTATGACTATTTTCCTAAATGAGTAGTGTTTCATTATTTGAGAGAAAGCTTACTTATTTTTTTACTTGTATACTATTGATTTTATTTCATATATGTGTGCTTATTTATATTATTTATTAATTCAATTGACTTCTAGTTAAAGAGCACAATTTTTTAAAACTTTTTGATTTATCTTATGTTTTGTTATTAGTATTTCAAATGATAAAATGTGACATGAAGTACTTGTATATATATTTTTTATTCTCAATGTGTTGCAAATAGATTATTTACTGGTGATAAGAATTTTTTTCCGATGAAACAAAATTGAAATTTGCTAATAAAAAGTTTTCATTTGTTAAATTTTGTAACTCTTTTAGGATGCTATTACCAGCCATGTCCTCCTTTATATCCAAATATCTGTTTTGTCTGATATTAAAAGTTAAATTTTATTGTTTGATACAAATGAGATACTTACCATTAATTTGAATAATTTAGTTTTTAAGAAAAGCGATGCATTAACTGTTTTTATTGCCATTTACTAATGGTAAAAGGTTTGTTTGTTGGCACACTACAGGACAGATTGTTAGATATAGATCTATTAAATTTGGCTCAATTATAGTCTGGAGAATAAAAATATAGATCTTGGCAAGATTTTTTTTTCAGAGTGAAATTTTAGCATTAATCTGCAATAATATGGAAAATATTATAGCACAAAAACAATTATTTTGAGTTTTCAGATGATGTAAAATTATATTTTTAACTATACCAATTTCATAATCATTCCATTTTTTCTTCTTCTGAATTTAGCCTATTTTTGAACAAAGTATTACATTAATGCTCTGAAATGCAAATCATTTTCATTATTTTTTCAAATATTTAAGTGAAAATTACATGAACAAAAGTTACATTTTTAAGTGCTGTGGAATTTGACTCTTATGAAGATGATTCATATACACAATGAACCAAAGAGGTACTAATTTATTCAACTAGCATAGCTTTAATTTTTATCACAATTTAATGCTTAAAAGTTTCTTGAGTGACCAATGAATATTAAGTTATGCATAGGAGACCTGCTGCTAACCTGCTGATTGTAAAATACAGCTTGTAAGAAATAATTTTATGAAGAATGTACAATGAATTTTATCTGTATGACTGGTTATTTTTAATAATATATACAGAGTTCTACACTAGTAGCAAATATAAATTAACTCAATTTAAACAGAGTTTACTTCATTCAAGTGTTCAGAAACTTACATGTAAAGCAGGTTAACAGCTTGACTATAATTCTCTTGCAAATATACATATGAATAATTTATGACAACTGTAGATAAAATTAGGATTTTTAAAGTTGAATGCTCTTTATATTATAAAAAATATTTTATATGCATTTTGAAAATTTCCTTTATAATAGATTACAAAAACGATCAATTTCACTTACTGTATAATAAAAGTATTTTAAGATTTATAAAAACCCAGCAGTAAATTAATATAAAATAGAAAAGATTGCACAATAAACCTATCAATCCAGACAGATATAATAAATTTATTTTTAAGAATAATACAATATGTAGATGAGAATATTGATTTGAAGGTTAAAATATCACAAGTTGAAACAAGCTTTAATAAAAGGATATAAATATAACATCCATATATTTCAGAATAGGAAATGTATATAAGAATTCGAAACATGAAACACCAGAGAAGTAGAATATAAATATAAAAGCAGTAGCATTCTTTTTCTATACACTAAATGAATACAGATTTGAGATTCAAATTATTGATCCTTATAACAAGTTTTTGAGCAACATCAAGTAAACCAATACACTTGTTGATGAATGAAATTAGATTTATTATGTCGCTACTTTCTAAACATCTCATTCTTATATACTTATCAATGATTGATATCTTAGACAATTGTTTTAATAATTCATTAGATATATTACAGACTGCATAATTTTTAAAATACATTTTTTTTCCTTTTATGTCTTGGGAAATACTGAAATTGAAACTTATACATATAATTAAAAAATTTATATAGTTATCAAAGTTAAGATCTGAAATGCTATTTTCAAAATTCCTTTTTTTTTTTTTTTTTTTAAGATTTGGCATTCACTGTTTATTATCTTTACAAGTTTGGAAAAAATAAATACATGAGAAGCAATGAGATGCGAAATATATTAAACACTCATACTAAGGATCAACTATATAAGTATTAGATTTCTGCAATGCTATTTCTTTGATAAGTTATTGCTATTTTTATATCAAAGTTCTTTCTCTATTTAAAAATTAGACAATGAGACCTTTGTATTAGATTTACGTTTTCATAATCTATATGATATTTACAACAATTTCTTTTAAAATAAATTATTTGCATTTAGCAAAATACTATCTACACATTATAAGTAACAATGGATATTTTATGAAAAGAAATCATAAAGTAGATTTATATTTCATTAAAAAGGTTCTACTTTATCACAGCTTTCATGACTAGATATACAGATTTATTACATCAACAAAATCCTGCAACATACATATATATTAAATCATGTCTCCTCCATAATTCTAAACAGGGCTTCTCTCTCATCCCCCCCTCATTTCCTGGCAGCTTTATGAAAGACATTTGATTGAACAAAAAGTAATGCAGGAGTTTAATTTACTCAAAAAAAAAAAAGCAATTGATTCAATTGTATTTTTGAACTCATTCATTCATAATTTTTTTTTTTATTGCTGATGATACATAAATCTTTAAATTGTAATTTGATTGATATTTAACTTAAGTATTATATGGCTAATAATGAATGCTGGTACAACCAATAATTTAATAAGCTTTGAGAGGTGAATAAGCTTAAATATGATCCACTAAGGTCTGTTGATAGAACTAGTAATGGCATATTAAAGATAACTATCCAATCAGAACCATATATATTATTAGTAGGGGAATAGATGAGAAGCTACAATGTGCACTGTGAACAAAAATGGAACAATTTAAATTAATGGAAAACATCTTACTCTATCAATTTACATCTCGTATGAAATCTCTGATAACGCTATTGGAAACATCACATGAAAAAAAAGTAATTATTTTATTTAAATATTAATGGTGACAAGTAATGAAAGTGGACTTTTCATACTAACATATAGGAAAATTATTGTGTTAGAGAAAGCCACTCAACTTAAAAGCCAGAATGCATCATAAGAAACCTTGCTTTGTATCTACTGGAATAGAGAAGATACAGCTTGTTATGAACAATTAAAAAATATCTACATTGAAACTGCAGATTTCGATAGTCATTATATGAATAATATGGTATAGATTTCAGTTATCAAAGGATAAGGAGTGATTCACCCCCATGATATAATGCTCAATTGAATGCAGCATAAATCATACAACAAAAGGTCAATACCTTTTCAGCCTGGCATTCTTCCCTGCCCATTATATAAACCAGATATGTTAAAAGCATATGTTTACATTATAGCATATTTTCTAGATGTTAAAATGTTTCATAGAAAACAAGATGAAGGAATTGCTGTAATTTAGTTAAAGTAGGTATTATAAAGTTGCCCAACAGATGAACAAATTCTCAATAAAATGGGGAAAAAAGTCATTAAATTTTACAAATGAGTTAAATTTTCTCCTTTAGAAAATAAGAATAATTAAAAAAAATTCTGCATAACTTTCTGTTCAATCAAATCTTTCTTCGTCATTTAACATCTAAAGCAAATAATATTTGAACAATAATTAGAATGTATATGTATATAAGCAAGTTTAAACCAGTGATAACATTTTTAAATTAATGTTCAAAATACATATAATTCATATTAAAACATGAGTCAATGAAATAATTTCAATCTTTCCAAATTAAAGCAGAATTTCTGTGTTGAAGATTTTGTAAAAAATATTTAACGAAAGTCAAAACAGTTTTTCAATATTTACACAAACTGCAAATTATTTGATCACCTTTTGTTAAAACACAACTTTTACTAACCAATAGTACAGAGCAAAAATTCTCAAAATTGAATTTAAAATGTTTTAAAAAAATATCCCAGCATAAAAGTAAAGGAAAAAGCTATAGAAAAATCCTGTATAGAAAATAATTTTTAACAGTGTTGATTTGAGAAGCCTTGTGTTCACATGATCAGTATTACAGTTATTTCAAATAGCCTCATTTAATTGAAAGGCATATTTAAATTACCTTTACAGGTAATAAACATTGAAGCATACATCTAACTTTGAATAAGACACATAACTATCCTTTTCTAGACATAAATAAAGGTAAAAGTTCTAAGGTACATACTGGAATAGAGCCGGGAGATTTCTTTTTATTCCTTAATTACATATATAAATATCGGATTGCAAAACACATGAAGCAAGCTATGCAAAAAACATAAAAATTAATACAAAGGGGAGAAAGAAAGTGGAAAAAACAGTTTTGCTCATCAACACTTAAGTAAAATATATAAACTGTTTTAACCATGATCATTGTTACTTTTCTTAACAGATAATAATATAGAAGAGGCAAGAATGGCATCTATTGCACAAATGACAATATAAAGGAAACTAAACTGTCCTTCAGGTGTTAGAAAATAAATAAATAGTATCGTATATATTCTATAAAGCAAAGGAATAATTCCAGATTTTACAGTTATACACGAAATACCAAATAGCTGCCTACTGGTAAAAAAATGCATTTATGTTCTTCCTCCTTGAAGAAAGAAAAACTTCACTAAAGCAAAGTTATCTATATATTAATTATTTTTTTAAAATACAGTATATAAAAAGTTAAATTGTAAATAACTTAGATAAACAAATGCCGATAATTATTTTGATATTTTATAAAAAATAACAATAAAAGCTTTTTAAAAATAAATTTTAAAGTGTACTTAAGCTGCTTAAACAATGAAAATTTTCATGAAATTTACAAATTATAAATATATACATCAACAACATACTTATAAATGTATATATCTTTTCAATAATCATGAAATAAATTTTAACAAGAATGGTATGGTGAATGGGGTAATTTCCAACCTTCCAAATGAATGAAATTAAAACAAGTCTAAATATAAACCAAAGTACAGATTATAATAACTCCACACCAAATCAACATTTAAAAAAATTATATCTGTAGGTTCAAAAAAGTTTTAAATAACAAAGACAATTGAATTACATAAGAGATCATATGATAAAGTATGCAAATAAAAAGATAATAAAACTCTTTTAAGTACTTTTTGCCTCCAAAAGGTAATTTCATCCCTGAATAATGAAACAACAATTTGTATAAATAAATAAAAACCCAGTATTTACTCTAAAACCATAACATTCATTAAATATACATGCTATAAAAATAAAACACTCTAAAAATATTAACGAATGTAAGCAATGTAATTTTAATAATACTGAGCAAAATCATAATAAAAGTAAGAAAAAAATAAGAGAAGCAAACAATCCTTTATTTTTTAAAAAAGAAAAAAATATTTAATAAAATAAATAATATCATGATTGTCAATTATAATTTATAATCTCACACAGATAAAATCATTAAAAAGAAAATTACTTCAAATAACTTAATATTCAGTTTTATTAAAAAAATAAAGTTTACTGGGATATTATATACAAGATGGGTTATGCAAATGAATTAAGATTGATAATTCAGCAGATTTCAAAATGTACTGTTAAAAGAATTGGCTTATTTGTAGAATTATCCACTTAAAATAAAAGGTATATTTATTTGCTGTAGTTAAAAAGCATTTTTGTTTTTTAGAAATTAATGCTATTAAATTTATATAAATTGAGAATAATTTTCAACATTTATTAAAAAGAAACTAAAGAAGTAATTTTTTAAAAAGACAATTTGAGTATAATATGTTTTCAGAAATTTTATAATTGCTAATTTTTCTGATCAAAAAATAAATTGAAGAATGATACTAAATCACTTTTGATTTTTAATTCCTATCATGATAATAGGATTGTTCAACAAAAATAATAAAATTGAAAGATTGAAGAAATTTCCAAAATTTGATTCAAATGTCAATAAATGAAAAGTACAATCAATACAAATTTGTTAAGTAATATTACCCAAATATATATCTCAAATTTAAATTATCTGAAAAATGTAAATACAATATGTAAAACATTGTTAAGGAAACAAAATTTCCCCACTGATATTTTCATATGACAAGGCAATTTAAATATTCATAAAAGTACATTTTTAATCATTAGAAAAATATAAGATCAAAACAACATTTCTCCACTGACAAAAACTCAATGAAATATGCACCTCGTTTTTAAAAACACCAAATTTTATACAGATGTAACTAACTGTATAGACAGTTCTGATCCAGGCACATGAATCTTATTCAGAAACCTTAAAAAAGTTCTAGGACTGGTACTGCATTGAACAAATATTATAATGTGCCCATATATTTGCAGCTTTTAATTACTTTCAAAATTGCAAAAGCTGAAAGTCACAAATTTTAATAATTCATATAAAAGCTTTTAAAACTTCATTTCAAATAAAACTTGAAAGAAAGGTTTTAAACATTTTGTTTCCAAAAAATTGATATAATATGATACTTTGCCCATAAAAATATTAAAAAGCAATGAAAAAAATTTTTAATTAATTTTTTACTTATCATCTTAATATTTTGTTTTAATGAAATTTAAAACTATAAATTTATATTACTCAGAAACAAAATTTGGATTCAAGTCAGAATGTGGACCTAACAAATTCTGGGTATATAATTTTTTAAAATTTAAATAACAACCATACATTTCTGTAAAAGATCATAAAGAGTAAAATAATTTCTCAAAAGTTAAAAAAATAATTTTATTGAAATATTTAAAAAAAAAGAAAAGAAAAAAGAATCATCATATTTTAACAGTAGTAAAAATGGTGGGTTGGAATGATAACAACATAGATTGGCTTCATTGTTAAAAATTAAATCTGGGAATTAAAGGACAGTTAAGGAAACTCATTACAATTAATCAATCAATACTTTCTATTTAAAAAAATTTTAAATTCATAAAATAATATTAATAAATTCTATGCAATGACTTATCAGTAAATACTAATATAATAGAATATTGAGTAAGGATGTTGAGCAATGATAAAGTTAGATGAAATTAAAATTGAGACGTTGAGCTCAATAAAGATAGTTATAAAATTTTACAATAATGTAAAAAACTAAAATGTACATTTCTTCTTGTCTTATTCTCTACATAGAGGATTTCTGAATTTATTTTTTAGCCAGATGTATATCAATTTGAAGAATTTGTTATAATTTTTGCAATTTTTCATATATAAAGAAAAAACTAATAAATTTTAATTATTTTTAATTATATAACAACTAGTTAGTTTTTCAACTATTTAGTTTTTGTAACGAATTAACTGCAAACTTACTTAAAAATAATAATATGGTGACAGCATTAATCACTCTCAATATTTAAATTAATTTCGATTAAAATCAAGAGAGTAGACAAAATTAGTGATTTACAATGAAATTCCATAAATGTAGCATTCAAAAAACAAACAACAAAAAACGATGAATGAATGAAGGATGAACAAACCATTTATAATGATTGCATTTTAAATAGCCCATGATGAATGCATACAGGAATACAGCACCAATCCATGAACACACTAATAACACTGAACAATGAAAAAAAATTTACACTGAATTTAGATCATCACTAGGTTTCTTTTCTTTACCACTGTTTTGCTCCAGAGGTACTTTATCATCACTACTAGTTGATGAATTTTGGAATGACAGTGCTCTCTTTAGTGCATGTTTACGCTTCTTCAAAGTAGTAAAGAAACGAGAGCTACTTCCAGAGTTTGAAGTATTGGAAAAAAACTTTTTATTCCCTGTTCCAGCAGATTGTGCAGCATCAGGAGGAGAATCTGATTCCTGAGAGGAATTCTTCTTAAGAATTTTGATCTGTGGTAAACTTAACTTTCTTTGTACACGCTTAGGATTTGACAAGTATGGCGTTTCAAAATTGATACTCATGGCATCCATGTCCTTTTGGATTACAGGAATATTTTCACATGGAATTTCTAGAATATTTTTGCAAGTTCCACTTGCACCAGTTGGGCTATTTTTGGCTTGATTTTCTATTAGTTCCGCATTACAAAGAGGACTGCCAGCAGGATCGCCGTGTACAGGAGACAACTTAATGCTAGGATTTAATTTATCAGTTACTTCATTTTTGTTGGCAGAAATAGATGGTGAAGAACCTAACACAAGTTCTTCTGAAATAGAACTCTCTCTTTGGAGAGGATGAATGGGTTCAGTTTGGCAGGCTTTTTCTTTGCATTTGTTGGTTGATTTTTTAGAATATTTAGAACTCGGTGTGGAAGAGTCAAAGCTGTTACTCTTTGTCTCCATTTTCCTTTTTTTCTTCAATAAGGAATTTCGATGGAAATGCTGAAAAGTCGAAGTAGTTTTTTAAAAAAACAGAATGTACCTAAAAGTTAAGTATAAAAATGGTATAACCATGAAAGTTAATTCTGTTTTATGGTTTTTATACTTAGACATCTGATATAAACTACACAGCTTGTGCTAAAATTCTGAATAATCTATTTTTAACAGCTAAGAATGCTGTAATAAAACCTTGAAAATTTTATAAGGCCTTTGAATAATTAGTTTATAATTTAAAGCAGGGTTTAAATATACATGATCAATTTCTATTGAAATAAAAAATAATAAACAAAAATAAGATAAAATAATCACGGAAATATATCTATTAAAAATTTTTTTTACCATAGGACAATATAAATTTAGGAGGGGAAATATGATTGATGAAATAAACTTTTATTATAACAACCTTTAATTATAATAATTTAAATGTCCATATTTAAAAAAAAAACAATAATCAACTTTAAGTAACAATTTATTAACATGAAATAATTTTTGTACTAAAATATCAAAAATGAGTAATTATTTTATTATTTCTCTCATAATTTCTTCATTGCATGATAATTAAAAATTAATGAAGGAAATGATTTAAATATTTACACAATTAATCTTACATTTAAGTCTTACACAAAACTTTCTTTTTTAAAAATATATCAAAATCTAATACTGATAATTTTTTTAAATATAGGCAACAAATTCTCAAACTAAAGACAAAATTGAAGTAAAAAGAAATATTTTGTATAATTAAAGAAGACAGCCTTATTTTTAAAATTTGAAGAATTGTTTCAGATGAAAAAATATTAATGCTTCCAATTAGAAATGAAATTTTGAAAACACGGATTTACTAAGAGCTGCACAGCAACTACTAAAAGTTGCAAAATCCACCAACCTTTACTGCTTCACGACGCTGAAATTCTACTTTAGCCATTTTTGTTGCTACCCATTGAGGAACATCAGGAATTGCATATGCAATCCCAAATTTTATCGAGAGAATGAGGTGCTACAACAAAGAGTATAAAATAATTAGTGTAAGCTGTATTGAGTATGAAAATAAACACAAAATAACTAATTGATATGTTATATAATACCCACATACAAAACTTAGTTGTACCGATAAATGAAAAAAATATAGATTAATGTAACAATTTAAATAGCAGACTGGGAATCAATTTCCGTGAATAGCAATCAGAAAAAATTATGAACACATTTATCTCCAACAGATAAAGTATTAAAATAAATTATGAACATTAAAAAATACAGATGAGATGAGGCATCATAGCAAATCTGATTAGTCATGCTAATGAATTATTAAGACAATATGCAATTCATTAGGGGATTTACTAATATATGTTATTCTGATTAATGATATGTGATCTGTAATATCTCATTTATATGAAATACTCCATAAAAATAATCTTTTTTAGGGTAATATTAATTAACTATTGTTATCTTTTCATTTTCAAGTTTCTCAAATAATATTGCTTTTTTTGTCTTTTTTATAAAGCAGTGATTCATTTGCATAACCATATATTGTTAACAAATTTTTCATTCAAGGTTTCATATTAATTGAAAACAATGAGTCAATATATTATTTTGAAATTCAACATAACTAAATATGCAATAAGAAGGTTGATATTTAATGGCTGAAAGTGGTACTTTTACTAAAATTTTAAGTAAATATAAATGCTTATTTTTTTAAAAATAACTTCACAAAATATCTTTCATATTTTGATATCCAAACATAGAATTAGTTAATTATGAAGAGTTCTGTTCATTATTTTGGTTTGAAACTATATATAGTTTCCATCAAGAACAATAAAAGTAATGATAATATAAACCACACATTTTTATAAGTCATAGTTGCAATAGTTCAGAAAAATCTTTAATTTCCCAAAGTATCAATATAGAAGTTAATTATAAAAGTATTTGATAAATTCAAAAATGCTGACTTTTGTAAGTGTTTCAATATAAGTTCTATGTTGCAAGCTATTATAAAGCAACAAAAATATGAAGATTGATATTTTCTAAAACAATCACTTACCTCTAAAATTATAATAAGAATAATAGTGCCTTGAGTAGACAGATTGGGAAACATTCTCTGCACTTGTCCTGACATTCCAATCAGAGCACAATTTACAATAACAGCAATCACACCCATCACTTCCATTGCATCCTAAATAACAATGATACATGAAAAGAATGTGTAAGGTAATAGGTGAATATTTTTGGAGCTTTTTGCTAACATGATGCTCACACCTAAAATCCTGTAATGCCTTTATTTATTTATATATATTGTATATTATTTGTTATATTATAATTTAAAAATTTTGAATTATTATAAAATATATGCATTCCATTCTACATAAAAATAATTTTAATTTCATTCATATTAAATGAGGATAAATGAAATAAAAAAAAGTATTTTAATTCATTTGTAACTGATCAGTACATTTGCTTTATAATACATAAGTAGCTAATTAAAAGCAACACTTAGCTCAAGATTCAATTTACATTTTATTTATTCTACTTCTTGACTAATTATCTTATCTATTTAGTATATGAAAGGTCTCACTATGTTCTCTCAGTCTATTTAGTGTATGAAAGGTTATACACTAAATAGACTCTGTTCATTTTTTTTTTAAAAAAAACTTCATTTTCTGATTATGTTGGTAGTTACATTTTGTAAAAATTATCACAGGTAATTAATTAATTTCTAGATAAAACTTTTCTTGAAATTTTTTTCCTGTAATTTCTTTCAAGGGAGAACTAGTATGTTTAGATCACTTAATTATTACACAATAAAATTTTCACCCGAAAAGTAGCAGGAAATTATGATTTTTCAAATTGTACCATATTTTAATTTGTAAAAGAAATAATGGAGCTATTTTCTGTTTTTAGATCCAAAAGGAATACTGTGGTAATATTCAGCTTTCAATAAATGAAGCTCATTTATTTTATATATGCCCATGACAGATTTCTAACAGCAGAAAATTTTCTAGATTTAGGAATTGTTTCATTTCTAGACACTTTTTATTTCACTCTTCCATTAAATTCAACTGATCTTTCAAAGTGATTTTCTTCAAGTATTTTGTTTAAAGAAAAAATGATATAATCTATATTTTAAAGAATAAATTTCTTGAAAATTCAAAGTAATAAATATAATGAAATATACAGTACAAATATTTAATTGTGAACTCAAATTCTGACTGTAAATTTAAATTTAAGAAATGAAAAGTTAATTATGCATGTCCAAAAACTTACTTGCCAAGTACCAATATTTTCAGCTCTTTGGCCAAAGGGACGTTGGAAAATCATACAAAGTTTGAAAGCATCACTTCTTATTTCAATGACATTATTCATTAATGCACACATAGCAGCCATTGGAAAGGCAGATGAAAACAAAATAACATAACCGAACTGTATGAACATTTCAAGATAATCTTCAAAAGTACCTTCATACTGAAATGAAAAAGATAATTATTGTCAATAAAAATAAGCATATAATTTATTTTAGAATTTTTATTAATACTATTAGTTTTAAGGCAATGTACAGATTTATATAATCTACTCTAATTATTTACCTTATACATAGCGCTTTCTACTTCAGCCTGTGTTAGATTATTATAATTTTTTTTCTTTTTTGTATTTTCATGAACAGGTGTCGAGGCAGCTGAAGACACTGCATCACTTTCTTGATCAGAACTGAAATCCTTCTGTTCATTTTCAGACCCAGAAGGCGTATGAACTGAATGATCTGCTCCCAAATGAGCTAATTTCAATGTTTCAGTTAAGAACGGAATGAGAGATTCTTTGATGTTCCCCACAACTTGTCTTGTAATTAATAAAGCTGCTAATTGCTAAGCAAACAAACAGAAAAATTCATATTAATGAAGCATTACATTTAAAATCATATCAATCATATCAGTAATATCTTTTTCAGCTATGTATTTTAACAATTAAATTGAGTTTATATTAAGGATGAATCTTAATTATTATATAAAATGGTTTAATTAATAAACAATAAAAAATATGAATTTAACATTTAGTAAAATCATATTAAAGCAGTTTAGCATCATTTTCAAGTGATATAAAAGATAAAAGAGAAAGTTCTCTTTACTCCAGAATTCTTATTTACATAATGTAGCAATGTTTGAGATTTTAATCCCAATTTATCTGTTTTTATGTAAAATATGGTCTTTTCCATATTTCTTTCTTAAATAAACAGTCAAAGTTTAAAATATCTCAGTAATACATAATTAAGCAATTTTAAAGAATTAAACTGTTTATTCCACATATTAAGAACTCGTATACATTTCAGCTTTCAAATCATTTGAAAATTTAAATAAAAATTGGAACAGTATATACGAAAAATAAACAAATTGCTATTGCTTGACGGATGCCTTGAAGATAGAAGACTAGAAATTTAAATTCATTTTTTAAAATAAACTGGCATATGTTAAAAAAATATACTAGTCTAAATTATTTTTATCACTTCTTATAGATGGAACCTTAAAATCTGTTTTCATAGAAATAATATATTTAATATTAAATCAGAAATGAATTTTTTTATTCATGAAATAAAAATGAACGTGTTAGATATTTTTGTTATTATCATGTAATGAACATTTTTATGAATTATTAAAGTTGAATTTAAAATTCTAATAATAATAACTTCTACGTAACTACTGTTATAAAGAGAAGTAACTGCAATGTGCACAGATAGAAATTTTCAATGTTTATGAAACTTAGATGAATTTTCTTTTCTTTCTGTAATTAATTAGTATCAATTTATAAATAAGATTGCAGCCTTTATAATATCATATAATAAAAAAAGAATCATAAAAGTTATAATATTCTATTAAATAAGGCAAGAAATTTTTGCATTGATTAAGAAAATGAATATTAGCAGCATTCTAGAAGCATTTCAATAATGCATTAAGTGTGATTTCTAACACATTTGAATCAACATACTTTTAATATACTTTTACCCATTCTGTAAATTAATTTTTTAAATAAAAATCAATCAATAAACAACCTAAATTTTTCGAAATAATTCCCTATAATAAGAAATATTCACAGAAAATGCTGATTTTCAAGAAAGTTGTCGCATTTTCAGATAGATGTCTCATTTCTCTATGCTTGTTTATTGGAGCTTTTTAATAATGCTAAAAGGAAAATAGTATTCTTCACTAAAGTATTATGGTTTCTAATTCAAAGTAATGATACGTCTCTTCTAGAGATATGAAAGAATACATTTTCTTCAAAATGGCATTGACATAAATATTAAAGCAGAAATTGTATATCCTTTGATCTTTGAAATTCTTTAAGTAGATTTTTATGAACACATTCATTTTAAAATCACATTCTTTATCATCATTAAACTTAATACCTAATTTAAAAAATCCTATTTAATATACGTTTCAAAATTTAATTAAAGTGTTCTTTCTTTTACTTTTTAATTAATAGATGTTCTTTTTAAAATAATTCAGAAATTCTTCATATAATTATCATATAGCTATTTAAAGAATATCTTAAAGGACAAAACAAAAAATTTCAACATTTAGCATTTTTTGTCTAATGAACTTCATTTGTAATGATAAAATGCATTGATGATATTGAGTCTACATTCAGAAATTAGAATATGATGAAAAACTGAAATATAAATGCATTAATTTTTACACTGGAAAACATAATCAAAAAAATTTAAATTGTTTAAAATCATTACTTACTTCTTTTAATTTTTCCATATCTTGCAAATAAAAAGCAATGTAAAACAGTGACAAGAAGGAATTTACAAACTGAAACTGAATGAAAATAGCACAATTAGTCATTGGATACCAGAATTGATGTTCAAAAAAATCAGAATGAATTGTTTTAAAAGTAAGATAATTTTACTAAAATATGCAACTTCATGAAAGAAATAACCTTTTTAATTCTAAGAAAACACATATAAAAATACATAAAAAATCTTTTTTATCTACAGATGTATTCAAAAAAATTTCAAAAAAATTCCATCAAAATAAATGATTTCACAAAACAAAACCAAAAAATTAAGACAAAAAACAAAACAGAAGTTCATTTGTAACTTCAGTTAGTTTAAAATGCAAACTCTGTTTAAGGGCAAAGAGCAAAAAAGGCAAAAAATCTATTTTTAAAACTATTGTAGCTACTAATCTTTACAATTTTCTTAAAATGTGTCACATTTATATATATATATATATATATATTCAGCTTAAATAAATTAATTGCAACTCAGCATAAACTATCAACAGAATAATATAAAATGATGATTAGAACAACATCACAAACATTAAAATATGTTAGTAAACAAAAATAAAGTGATAAATTGCATATTCAGAGTCAAAATTGCAAATTGACATGCACATCTGCTATAGACATCAGGCCACAATAATAAGCAGCAAGCAGAAATTAAAACACCATACTAACCAACAGCTCTTTAGCTACAAGATGATTTTCATATTGTTCTTCCCCTCTATAGTTCTCTGGTGAAGCATAGAAAAAAAAGGCAAGAGAAACTTATAAAAAGAGATTAAAGCTAAGTTCTTACTTAAAAAAGCAGCACATAAGGCTCCACTCAAATGCAACAGAATAACATGCCGTTTTTTAAATTCTTGACAAACCCAGACATGGTGAATTTGAAATATATGATGTTTAAAGATAAGAAATGAAAATAAAAGTGGTAAAAAATGAAGTTTAATTAAATGTTATCAAATTAGATAGCTCTAAGCAAATTTCAAATAACAGAAAAAAAAGCCGGATTAATTTAAATTATGGATTAATTGTTTAGAAAATTAAAATGTGTTGTTATTTTCGGGACATGATGCAGTACCTATTAGAATCTTTAAGGAAATATCAGCTATATTCTAATTATAATTTAATTTATATTCGCCTATTGTTATTTTAAGTTTGTATACATTATTAGGACCTCATTTTATTTTAGTTTTTAAGTCTGTAAAACTTTCTATTTTTTTAAAGTATGATCCATGATGAAATTGATAATACAAAATAATATTAAGTAACTGCAATATCAAGATATTTAGAAATAATGTAAGATTACATTCATATATGAAAATCCAAAAAAGGACCATTCACAAAACTGCTGTTATCAGAAGTTTGTAATGTAAAAAAATAATTCTTGATACTTTATAATAAAATGATCATAAAGTTGAAATATATTGATCAGTAATGAAACAGTCTCAAATTCCAATTAGAATTACACATTTCATAATATTCTTCTTTTTTTTTTTAATATAAAAGTCATGGGTATTCTTTCAAAGTAACTACCAGCACTTTTATTATATGTTGCTTTTCCTTGAATAAATTTTTAGCAAAAAAAAAAAAAAAACTTTATACTCTTTAGCAGACATAATTTTACAATTTAATTAAGCTTTTTAATGTATATATAATCAGCAATATATGATTATTGAAAATGTAAGCAAATTAGAAATTTTTTAATATATTTTTCCTATAAAAAATTTATTTAATAAATGAGAAATATATGATTTGGGAAGTGTTTGTCAATAATGTCATTGACTCAAAGAAGATAACTGCACTCCCAATTTCTATGAGTAGGAAAAGTTTAATCAATTTGCAATTATTTATGCTTTTTCCTGCTTTTCAAAGAATGTGAAAAAAATGTAATGCAACTTCAAAAGATTATTAAATTTGCAAACTAAAAGCATATTTGGTTGCAATGTTTGCCTAAAAGCAGCCTTAATTTAGCAAATAAATGAACTTGAGAATTCACTTAATTAGAATGAAAAGAACAGACTTCAGGTTAAACAACACAAGAAAAACTATTGGAAGACAATCTATAAAAGTAATATAATAGAGAAATAAATAATCAGATAATTATCGAGAAAAATAATCATGAAATCATTTGATTAATTAATTTCATGATTTGTAAATAAACATAGTGAGCAATCATCAATAGATGTAAGGATAAAAAATGTTTACTAAAGCAAATAAATTATAATCAAGAAAGCTTATTAACTCAAATAAAATATTAGAAAAGGATATCTTTGAAAGTGTTTATATTTCTTTCATAATTGTATACAGCAGCAGTTATCTAAATGCAATTTTTTATAAGCAAATTTTTTTGTTTATTATCTAGACATTGTAGTATCAATGAAAAAAAAGGCTTGATAAATGATTCTAACTGATAACAAATGAAATTTTACGAACATGTCAATTATGGTGTCTTTAATGAATAAAGAAAGCCAAACTGTTTAAAAATGTCTACTGTGGGAAACCTTTATTAGATATCTATATTATGAAAGAGATAGTTTAACATAATCCATGCTAATGAATTATGTAATGAATTATGAATTACATAATGTTTCATAAATTTTTTGACCCAATAATATTTTTAAAAGATTTATTGACTTTGATTAACAACTCATTATATTACCATATTTATATATATTTTTAAATCAGTCTCTTGAGTTTTCCTGTTGCAATTAAGTCAACAAATATATATCACAAAAACCTAATCAGTAAATTTCTATAAGACTGGATAAATTGAAAATTAAAATCAAATTTAAATACTTTTTCATCTGTTTAAATAAGTTTTTATAGATTTTTTTAAAAAACAAACTACCTTATTATTTAAAAAAACACTGAAAAATGAAAATTCAAGTGTTGACAGCAATTTTAATAGATTTTTTGAATAATTCAATGAATGAAAAATAATTCACGTAAGAAATTTTACTGCATTTTTTATAACTGAATCTCAAAAAGAAAAAAAAGCATAAATACTTGAATTTTTTAAAAATAAATAAAAATGCATAATATGTTCTAAATCCACTATAGATTCAATATTTAAAGTTAAAAAAAATGTGAAATTTTTTAAGCTTAAAGGCAAGAAATCCTGTAAAATTTTACATAAATTTAATTTTTGTTTCAATTTTGAAAGAATATATATTTTCCATATTATGAAGTAATGAATTAAACAAAATTTTGCTTGATAGTTTTTTTAGCATATGTCATCACAAATTTTCCTTCAATTAGTAAAAATTTGAGATGAATAAAAATAATGCAAACAGATGATTTTGAAAACAATTTTTACAATAATTCCTGTTTTGATACTTCTGTTATCTAAACAAGAACTAGAATAAAATCTGAAATTAATTTTCGAGATCAATATTGCAATTATCTTTAATCGACTGATTAAAAATTTTTTATAAAGAATCAAACAGAAGAAGATATCTTAAAATTTAAATTTAAATTAAAAAATAACGTAAATTTTTCAGAATACAAAAGCGTAACATGCAAAATCATTTTGTTGCTGCGTCAGCCAAATGAGATAAAAAGCTGATTCATTTGCAGCACAAACAAATCGTAAATTAACTGAAGTGCATGACTTGTGAAACAAATGCAAGAAATTACTAAATCTATTAACAAGTAAAAAAAAAAAAATACTGTGAAAGAAATTTTTTTATTTTTTAAGTACCAACCAGAACTAATTTGACAATCAGATGATTTTCAAATGTTTCTTCCAGTCTATAGTTTTCTGTAAAATAAGACAATCCATTTTTGAGTTTATGAATTAATGACCTGGTTGTTCCACTACCCAATATATGAAAAATTTATAATAGCTTTAAAAGAAAAAAAAATTCCGACTTTAAATTTTTTTTTTTTTTTGGAAACAGACAATTTGATTAGCAATTAAAATGAGCCCTAAAAAATAGATTAAAACCCACTTAATTCTTATTCAAGGTATAAAATCAATATTATTGATGACAAAAGAAATTTAAAAATTAAATTTTATCAATTTTTTTGAATAACTCAAACTAGTTAAATAATAAAGTATAAATTCTAAAATATCAAATTATTGTTTTATGAAATTCACACATTTAGTTCCAGTTTTCTAATAAAAATAACATGTTTAAATAGTCACAATTATAAAGCATTTACTTCAACAATAAGAATTCTGCTAATTCATAAAACAGAAAAAAAAAATATTTTGCAACTCAGCAATTTTTAATAATATGAAATATATTTTTATAAATATGTATTAAGCAATTCCTTATATGGTCCAATTCATATTAAAACTTTTGAACAAATATATACATGAAAACTTATAACTCTCATGAAAATATTATCTATCCTTTTAAAGAATTCGTTATCAGTCATAAAAAATCAGTCAAATACATTTTATAATCAACAAACTGCCTAAAAATAAAGTTGACCTTGCAGTTGCACCTTGCTTACATGTAAAAATTAATTCATATTTTAATTAATTCAAAAATTAATTCATATTTTAAAATTAACTCATTTAGTTAATTCTAGATGTTTTAATTCTAGATTTTAAAAAAATACCTAGCAGTATAGAATCTAAAATATTATTTTTTTAATCCATTTTTAAAAAGTAAACAATTATAAATAAATCAAAGAGCAATTTAAATCTAGAACATAAAAAATCATTTTTTAAAGAGTAAATCAGAAACACAATTTTGTGAATCAAATGCATATAAATGTTTTTTTTTCTTTCAAAATCTAAATCTAATGTTGCCTTTTTTTTTTGCATTATTTTACTGAAATTTTTTTAACTTATGGCAGATGCAATACAGATGTTCTATTTAATACAGATATCAAATTTAGCCAAGAATTTATAAATATAAGTATAAAAATTAATAAAAGGAAAGATTTTAATAAGACATAAATTAGCAATAAACACAAAATATCAAACACACAGTGCAATTTATAAATGTTAGTTAGTTCTAAATGTTACTATTAGTTATAAATGTTACTGCTAGTTATAAATGTTAATGTATATTGATGTTTTACAGGCCACACAATTTGAGCTACTAAAACCAGATTTTCCTCATATATAATTTGGAGGATGAAAATGTGCATCTCGGAATGTTTTTTAAAATTTTTGATCAGAATTTTATTAATAAAAAATCAGACAACATTTTGGCGTTTTTCATTCCATAACTTCCATTATAGTATTTAAAAATTTTTGTATCATCTTAAAATTAAAAAAAAAATTATCTTTTTAACAATATCAATTTTTTTGTCATTTTTTTTTCAATTTATATTTATTTTTAAAAAATATTCTACTAAGCAAATTTTACAACAATATATTTTATCTTTGAATTGAAACTCAAATAGTTTACATTTTTGCTATAAATATTACATCCCAGTTTTTCAAAATTTGGAGATTTAACTTATTTTTCCATGTTGTTCATTACAAGGCACACTAAAAATAAAACCTTCAAAATTTTGTTGTAATTACAATTAAGATTTACTTTTATAATCAAGCAATTCCGATTTTTTTTTTTTTTTTTTTTTGCATTCTATTTTAAACACTGCTGTACATTTCTACGATATAACTTCCTTTAAAAAAATGAAAACAGAAAATTGGGGAAATGTATATCACAGTGAAAAAAAATGGCAGAAAATTTCTGCAATAATATGAGATATGTCAATCAAAATTTAAAATTAAAAAATACTTTGCAAGAAAACCAAAAGTCAAAGGCAGAAAAAAAAAAATAAATATTTAATACTTAGCAACTATTAATCTCAGAAACTTAAACGGCCAGGAAAGCAACTAATATTTACTATAAAATGCTGAATGTAATTCATTATCAGTCACTCTTGAACTAGAAATAAATAGCTAAAGCAATTTTGCAAATTAATGTAAACATTTTATTTCTGGTTTTGCTAACAAGAAGCTTAGATTTTAGTCCGCTATTATTCAAACAGCTTTCATTTTCAAAAATGTTGTATGAAATATTAAGATAATATTATGATTAAACAATTCTTGAAACAAGAATCAAACTGTTAAAATACCTCAAACAACTGTTACATACAATTCTTTATATTTTTTCCGTAATTTTATAAATAGTACAGAATTTTTTTGAAAATGTTTTTTAATTTTTTTTACATAGTAATGAAATTTCTCTCTCTCACACACACACTCATAAAAAAAAAAGACGGGAAAAAAATAAAGAAAGTAGTGCAATTTTAATTGCTTACAGGGCAACAAAACAATAAATTGCAGAACCATTTTGAATTTTACTCTACTTTTTTACATACTTTCCTTTTTTCAAACAATTCAGCTTTCCTAAGAAATATTTTATTTCCAGTCCAGTTTTAACCATTTACTAGTTGTTTTCAACTTTCCAACAAAAAAACATTCTCATTTTTTTTATTTTTGTTTTAAATATTTTAGATAAAACAAAAATAAACTTCATAACTAACAGATCAGGGCTTTTTAAAATTACAAATTCAAACATTAAAAATAATAATCACAGAAAAAATGACTTAATGAAAAAAACCAAGATTTTATTTAATTAATAATAAGACTTCATTCTGAAACTATATGAAGAAATTGATTATTGAAGCTATAACATATAATGATGATGATTCTTAAGTTCCTTCAGTTTCCTCACCAAATCAATATAAAAAATATTTGATCCCAATATTAAGCTTAATATGTATAACTTTGATCAGACTCACAATCTTAGAACAAATCTAGAACCTGTGATCATTTTTCTCATATCCAAAATTCTATAAACATGTTGTCTAGTTACTTAGGCTTTAGTAAATGTATACAAAATTTGCATGAAGGATTAATTGCACTATTATTTAAGTACAATATAAAAGCTATATTATCATTAGAATGAAAAATATAAGAAAAATAATAGATTGATAGCTTTTACTTATAAACTTCATTTTAATAATTAAAAAAATTCTTTAAAAAGTGTATATTTTAGGAAAATACAAAATAAATTGCACTATCAATATTTTCCTTTATCAAAACAGTATCGTGTTATATGAAAAATGATGCGACAATGTCAAATTTTAAATATTATAAACAATAACAAAAATTCCCTCAACTTATAAAAATCTAATATGTCTTTTAATATAACACTGTTTTAAAACTAGAGATGGAATGAAGAATAAAAATATGAATTTTCATGAAAAAAATAAAGGAACTAATTTATTCTTTTTTCTGTTTGAAAGGGGGAGAGACATTTTTTTCGTATATAGAACACTATTCTGCTTTTTTGCTTGAAAAATGTAATAATATAGAATAATGAAGGGAGAAAAGTCATCTAATAAATTGTGCTCCTCTACAAACAAAACAATATATCACATTGTTTTTCTATAACACAGTAACTACTTATTGTGTCATATTGAATTTTTTTGGTAAATTTTATTTCTAAAGTGTTAAAAGTATATAACAATTCATTACAAATACTATATATATAATACATACCCCAATGGCTTTCTAAAATATTTATGCAATGCATTTATTCAAAATTCTTTAATATGCATTAAGTCAAATTCAAGGAATTTCTCTAGCAACACTACAGATTTAGTGGACAAAAATAATATCTAAACTATAAAAGGCATAAAAATGTTAAAGGAACCATAACAAGAAACTATTTAAAAATAAAAAATCTTAAGAATTTACCTTTGTCATTCAACCAGACAGCGATTTTATGATATACACCATCCAGCACATTAATGACTAATGCCAAGAGAACTTTGGGAAATAATGTCATCCAGAATGGAAATCCCCGAGCATCAATCATTCGATCCCACCATGTCTGAAATAATTGATCTTATTATATTATTCATTACTATAGCCATATGCAGTTCCACGTTAAAAAGTATGAAAGAAAATGTTTTGTCCTAATAATTATGGAAAATTTCAAAAAACTTGGGAAAATTTTGAAATCTAACATTTTTAATATATTACAAAATTAGATAGATATTATTCCTTAATTTTCTTTAAATCTTTCTCTAAGTATGTTTTTTAACATTTACAACAATGAGAATTTTTTTAGATCATATTAAAATCCACAAAGCTAGAATTTAAAAAATATATTTATATACGTAATTTTGGATTCTGACATTAATATTAGCTCAAATTTTAAATATGGTACCATTTTTGCAATAAAAATAGCTTACCAATATAAAACTTCTTCTTTTAAAGAAAAAAAAAATCAAAAATTCAAATAGGCTACTTTTAAGGATGATTTTAAACAAATACAAATAAAATAATATGTATTTAAATAATAAGTGCTAAAAGTTATTTATTAAATTTACAAGTTCCTGAGGTGAAAGAAAACTTGTTCCTGATTTTAGATTACTAATATATAGATTAGATTTAAGCTTTAGATTGTTTTACTGTATACTTAGATTTAAGCAATCATACTTCGAAAGGTTAAAATTAATAACACATTCAAACAAGAAAAATTATTTAAAAGAATAGAATTAAAATTTAGATAAATTATTTATTCAGAATAAATATTTTTACTACAGAAGCTGACAATTAGACATTGATAACACCTTCTTCAAACAGGTCCTTTAATATCAATATACTAATATTTTAATAATAATTAAAAATTTCATAAAATGTTTCATATAATTTATATTTAATTTTTTATAGTTAATAAGTCAATAGCTATTTTATTTCTTTATCTGAATTTTATTCTATTACTTTATTTGGGGAGAAATTTGGGAGTACGATGAAATTTTTTGAAAATACATGAAATTGCGGAAAATATTTAATTTAAAATAATTATGGTGGTGATTAAAAAATATCAAAAATTAACAATAAAAATAATTTAAAAATGAATACAAACCTGCAGTTCGAAAATAAGAAACATGACAAGAAAGACAACCAATAAACAAAATGCAATGACTGGTAAACTGACACAGTATCGAAATAAATTGCGCTTCCAAGCAGGGTAAGTGGGTTCCATTCTTCCAGTCACAGGGCTGATAGCTAAAGGGCCCTATGAGATATAAATGAAGTTTATTCTATTTTAATAAAGCAAAATTCAAAGAACTTGAGAAAACTTCTTTGCAAACTGAGAATCCAACACATGTTCAAACTATATTCAAGGTATTGTTTCAACAAATATACATTAATAAAATGCCCATTTCTAATATTTATTGTTTAAATAACAGAAATATTCATTATTATACCATTAATCTTTAAGATTAATTACTTAGATCTACATGAATCTGGGATTGTAGAATGTCAGATGTATTTTAGTAAATCTGATAGGATAATGAGAGAAAAAACACTTTTTGCCCCTTCACAAATTAAAAAAAGTAAATTCAACAGAAACTTGCTAGATAAAATTAATGAGAAATATAATTAAATGAAATATACTGTCATTAAAATTAATTTTTTTAGAAAAATTACAATAATAAACATGAAATACAATATTATAGAAAAAGAAGTAAAATTATAAATTAAATAAATAATTAAATAATTTAAAAGGCAGTTAAGTTTTTTCAACAGCAGCTGCTCATGTTTTGAGAAATTTTTCAATTTCAAAAATTTTGGGGAACTATAAGGATTCTAACTACACGTCAATATTGGAAAAAGTGCTATAAAAATCAAAAGATTGGTTGTAAAATGAGATTAAAAATACATTTTTGTACTCTTGAACTTGAGTATTTTCTTGAAAATTTTGGCACACTGAAGGCAGAACAAATAAGAGAATTTATTACAATTTAAAATAAATGGAAAATGATATCAAGGACAATGAAATATGAATGTAATTGCAGATAGTTGTTGGAAGCTAAGAAAGAGACATGAAATAAATTTCAAAATCTAAAGAACATACACATTACTATGTAATAAAATAAAATAAATTTGTCTAATTTTTAGAATATAATTTCTTTTTAGATATATATCTAATTTTATTATTAATTTGATTTTTTAAATATTTTATTTGCAAGTAAATTTCATTAACATTTAGTGAATTGTGTGCCTAAAAAAGTTTATAAAAATTCTTTGAATTCAAAACTTACTTTCACAACTGTAAAAAACACATCTTTACTTGATACAGAAAATGGATATTATTTTTGTAATTGGAATAAAAAATATCAAAATTTATGTAAATAACAGTAAAAAGTTAAATTTTTTAAGGCCTGTTTAGGTAAAGATGTGCAATTTTTGCTGATATTATTTTATATGCCAAACTACTGGACCAAGAAAAACCAAATTTTGCACACATATTTTAAAGTAACTAAATGTAATTGAAGTAGTTTTTTAAATTTTTTATTTTACTTTATAATTTTTACTTCTTTTCATTATATTGGCGAATAATTTCTTCTAGTCAGGTTCAAACTGAAATTAAAAAAAAAATCTTTTCAATTGATATTTTTTTAATTGACCATATAACAATAAATTTTCAATTCCATCTAAATTTTCCAATACTATGAATTAAACTTTATTCTGTGCTAAACACCATACCTAAAAAATTGAAATAGAATTTTTCTGCAAACAAAATTATATATTTAGAAAATTTTAATGTTTAGCTTTGCTTGAAAGGCTGATTTTTCTGTCCTTTTCTATTCTATTATTTTAAGAATATTTAGTTACATTTTTTTTATTGGTTATTTCATTTTTCAAAATATTTTATATTATTCTTTCATTCAATAAATATAGATGACTGTAGAAACATCAAGCCTTTTTTAAATTGTTCATTATTTTTTGTTATTGTTCAATTTCGACATTGCACACATTTTAGTAACCTACTTGTTTTCTTGCCAATTATATTTGGATGCTTCTTGGAAAAGTTAACAATTTTTTTAAATCTAAATTCAATTTTTAAATACATTTAAAATTTTCAATTCCATCTTCTGATATAAAAATGTATTTTATATAATAATGCATGTTTTATGACAGTATAATAGTTACAGGAACTGATGTTTTGGGATAGCTAATTTGTACAAATATATTAAAATAAAGGGGCAACCTAAGAAAATTATGATTCAGTTATGCATATTTGCAAAACATAAATTAAAGGATCCAAATATGAGATAAAGGAAAGAATTAAATATAAAAGTTTGCAAAAAAAAATGCCTAACCAAAAATAATAATGTTTACTTAACTATTTAAAAATGCACTATTATATATAATGAATACAATTCAGGCAGACAATCATTTAAAATTAAGTAGTATACAATAAGTAGAGTTAAAAAAATACAATTATATGAGATTAACTAATATAATTATGTTATAAATGAATAACATACAGTAAAAAGAGGTCGAGGTTCAGCTAAGAGTTCATTCTGAATATCCAGTGTCCCCCACCGATAAGCTAATTCAGCACAATGTCTTTTCCAAGATTCCAAGTACAGAGTAGCCCATAAAACATTGAACAAAGCGAACACAACAAAACAAATATCTTCTGTAGCCTAGAAAAAGAATTAAGCAACTTTAAATAAAACATCAAGGCAAAATTATTAATTATAAATCTATAAAATATTCTTCATTGTAAACAAAACATCATAAAAATCCTTTATAATCTATTCTAATTCTCACAAATTCTTTTTCCTATTTCTTAAATTTTAAAATAAAAGCTACAAAATTGAGACATTTTACTATAAGTTATGAATTCTAAAAAGAAAATTTGAAAATGTATGAGCATTTATTTCTTACCCCAATTTTGAAAACTGATGTTTGAATGCAAATATGTAATTTTACAATTTTACTCTTAAATTCTAAGTTTTGTTATTAAATATTTGTAAATATTCAAATCATATTTTTTTTATTAACCGAACTTACTTCATAATATAAAGTGATTTTTTTTTTTATTTTTTTTTTGCACAGACTTTCCTAAATCAAAACTTTCCCTAACTTTTCCCTAAATCAAAAGCCACATTTTTACTTCTTGGAAAGCAAATTTTGTTGCTTTATATCTACAAAGCAATTATCAGATATTTATAAAAATGCTTCCCTAGAAATTTAAAAAGGAATTATAAAGACAGAATTACAAAAAATATTTAGCCATTTTGAAAGATTACTGCTAAGAAATATCAAATTCATCAAGTGCTAAGGGGATAAAAATCATTTGCTGTATATAAACATATATAAGAAAAATCATTCTTATATAACATAACATACTTCTTGTATCTCTTCGTTTTATTTGAAAGATAAAAGAATTCCTTAAGTTTTGGAAAGACCTTAAACTGTCAGCAACATTTAACAAATATTTCATAAATCTTGTAAATAAAAAGGCATACAATTTACCAATATATTATAATGCAACAAAAATGGATAAAATTAAAAAAATATATTTTTATAGATGCTATTTTAATGTATGTTAAATAAGATAAACGAATAACAGCAATATATAAATTGTAAATACTTGATCTCTCCCATAATAGCAAAGCCACAAAAATACTCCAAAGAAAGCTGGCAGTGTTAAAGCTTTGGTATAATGGCCTAACCAGGCAAAATAAATGGCAATTTTCACTCCAAAATAATCACAAATATCATCTACAAAAATAGAAATATAAGAATTATTTTATTCATAAGTATTTATGGAAAAATAACATAAGAATCAAAGAAATTTTTAACTTCATTAAAATTAGCATTGAATAGCATATGGATTCTTAATAAGCAAGCAAATATTAATTTTTTTTTCATAAATGAATGGCTTACCCTGAATTTTATGTAATACAATTTATAATTATTTTGTGAAAAAGAATACAGAGATGTAACTAATATACTATAGACAATTTGCTCTGAATGATTTACAAATTCTTGAACATTTGTTGATTAAATAGACATTTGTTCATAGTTTCATTTACACTTGAATTTCATAAGCAAATATAAATATGTAATATGCATTATAATAATGGAAGTGTAAAACAATTTTTTTAAATAAAGAAATCCAGTAAATTTTTAGCAGATTAACAATTTAGGTAAATTATAGGACATAATGATACCAGTTTCAAGATTAAAAGGATGTCATAATTGCCTTTATATAAAAGACTTAAGAGAATTTTGAATAATCTAGCCTTCCAAAATCTAAAAATGGAAGCACGTCGTTTAAATATAAAGTACAGTATGAGAACTTCATTCTCATTTATCAAATCAAAAAATCTCTACTCATAATTAAAGATGATTGTTTGTGTGTTGTTGCTCTACAGCCAAATCGTTTAACCTACAGCTATCAAATATGGCACATGTATATTTGTTTGAGATTGGGAATGTACATCTCAGAGCAATATTTAAAAAAATTATAAATAGAATTTTAATTAATTAAAAATTAAGCTGAATTTTGAAGTTTTTCTGAATAACTTTTGAAAAAAATTATTTCACAAAAATGAATTTTACACCATTTATTATTTTTTTTTAATGATACCAATTTACTAGTCATGCAGATTTTTTTCGGAATTATGGCAATTTTTAAAATTTTTTTTTTATAATTTCCAACAATAAATTACATTATTGCCCTAAAATTAAAATAACTTTCATTGTTTTAATAAATATTTTATCATATGATTTTTTTAACATTTTTAAAAGCCAAGAAAGAAAGATTCTGTTTAACAACTGTGTAGTTTACAAGAAGAATAAAAAGGTGAAATTGCTATTGCAATATAGAAGAACAAGACATTTATGTTTTTAATAGCAAATTGACGTAATGAGACTGGTCACCATTAGAAAGGTTCATGTACCCAACAGAATATAAGTCAAATATAATAGCACAAATTTAATATTTGACCATTTGTGGGAATCATAGACATGTAGGAATCATAGACATTCCATAAACTCGATTTATGGAATTTGATTCGATTGACTATCCATTTGACTGAAATTAAATATATCCAGTATTATTGCATCTGAGGACCACTAAAGATGACTAATAAAAAATAAAAAAAGTGCACATTTATTTAAAAATATATATTATCAACAAATCAAAAACACAATTTCTAACTATTGGGATGATACCTTAAATATATTTTTGAATTAAATTCTTCAACTTAGTTTATTTAGTTTTTTTTATTATTAAATATGCTGAAATTATGCATTTGATTTAACACTATAGCATACATGAAATAAAATAATAAATCTAATTGATATTCAGTTTAGCTTTTGATGAATACAGGGGCTGAAATGGAACAGCATTTATCTTTGTGAGGCATACAAATAAAATTTTATCCATTAAATAAATTCTTAAAATTTCTTTAAAATAAGATTAACATTCAATTTTAATTTTCATGCGAGCACTTCTGAAAAAAATGCTCAGCATTTGCATAAACAGATTATATATAAATATATATAATATATATTAAATTTGCCATTATACATACACACAATGATATCCTATAATTTAAATTCTAATTAATTTCTTGATTTGTTTTCTTAAATCAACCTATGATTCTTTATTTTATTTTTATTTTTTTATCCAAATCGCACTTTTTTATTTAATCATTTCTAAAAAGTTGTTGACCATTGCAATCTCTCATACTCAGAGTGAAGGAAAAAAAATCTTAACATATTTGACAACATAAAAATAATCCCTATCAATCTCTTAACAGAATTATTAACGGGAAAAATTTTGGTCATTTTTCTCTTATGATCTGATGTGAACAGACATGTTTTGGCTTTCATTCCCATATATAAATTATTTCCCTCTCATGATGAAATAAATTGAATTTATTCCAAAAGTGTCATTTTCTTGGCCATGCATCTGACAAAATTATACTATATATTTCAATCTATATTGGGTATTGCATGCACTTCCAAGGAGATATACATTGGAATGAAGCAGCTACAATTATTCTAACTTACTTAAAGGTTGAGGTTTGAAAATAGCCTGCATCCATGTCCGTTTTAGATTGTTAAGAGCATCTGAATTGTGCAAAGGTAAAACTTGGGAAATGACTCCTTCAGCTAAGCATTTAGGCACTATTTTGAACAAGAAAATAAATATATGAATGTCATTAGCAGATGAAATTTACAGTATAAGTAAAATATATAAATTAATTAATGTAAACTAATTATGATCTAATAATTATAAATAATTAATTGCGGAAATATTACTCTATGTGAAAAAATAAACAAGGCATTTTACAATAAAAGTCATCTTGCTGTTTTTTTATTTTATTCTTTTTCATTATTAAAATGTTTCAATTCAGTAAGTACCTTGCCAATTTTAATTATTTTTACAACTGCTTAATGGTTCTCAAAATTTTCACATTTTAAAACGGGAATAAGATAAACATATCATGTTACTGTAAAATATTCTATTATAAAATATGATTTAGAAAATTCTAACATTAGACAAATTAACTGCTTGTAATTTTTATAAACAGATAAGTCTATAACCTTTAAATAATTTATATCAAGATATAATTTACAAAACAAAGATTTCAAAGCAAGAAGAAGTGAATGCTTCATAGAAAGAATATTCTACAAAACTTAATAGAATTTTCTTCAAAGAAAATAATACAAAATACAAACCAAAGAACTTTTCTAAACAAAATAAAATCTTAATTAATAAGAAATACATAAATACTATTAAATTGTCTAATTTTCTTCAACTCTTTAGCCTGATGATTTTAAATTTTTTTCATTCATTTTACTTTTCTGATTAAAAAAAGTTATGGTTCCAATTCCAAACATGAAAAAATTTACTGTAAACTGAAAATTGATAAATGCAGTTAAAAAATTAATTCATGACACATAATGAGAGTTATCAAGAAAATTTTAATGAAATAATATAAAGAAAGATGATTTTCTTTAGAACTTGAATGTGAAAAAAAAAAATATTGGAAGGCACTCGTTTGCAGTCATGACCAATATATTATGATGGCCTCCTATATGCTAACATAAATTAAACTTAATCTATGCTTAAGAGAAGCATGCATTAAGAGGTTAAACAATGAATCAAGGAATTGAGTTCCCTCCCTCCTCCAAAAAAAAAACTGGATTGTACAAGAGACCAACTAATATTTAAATTCCCACATATAGAATAAGCAATCAATATTATTTCACAAAATTTACAAAAATCCCCAGATATTATGCTAAAAGGTATAAACTAAAAAAGTATTAATTCAGTCAAAAATTTACTGAAAATTTAAATTTACATTACTATAAAAGCCACAACTTTGAGATTAATTCTCCAATAGATAAAGTGTTAAAATAAGAACAAATAATTTGAGGATAACATTCATAAATTATGTTTTGTCAAAAATATTCATTACAATTCATTGATTAAGTCACATTTTATTGATCGACACAGAAAATAATGTCTTAGATTTCAAAAACATCTGACCATTAAAAAGATTTTTTTTTTTTTGCTAATTAAGAGTTTTAAATTTAAATGCAAGAATTTTGTGTACTTTTTATATAATTTTAAAGTTTAAAATATAGGTAATTATTAAGCAAAATGTTTATAATCCATTAAACATTATTTATTACAAGTCCACAAATGTTTATTTTAAAGACTTCTGAAAAAGATTGAAAATCCCACAGAAATTGTATCATCCCACAGAACCTCAAATATTATTCATCTCAGAAAACAGACAAAACATTTCAGAATTTGGCAAATTGCATAAAAAAAAGCAGCCTTTTTATTAGAATTTTTATCTATCATATATATCAGGAGCCTTGAGAATAATAATGTTAAATGTAATATTTTGACTACATATGTTTTTAAATATTAAACATTTCTATTTCATTTTTATTTAACTGAATATTGCCAATTTAATTGATTATGATTACCAATTGGTTGGCCTTCAATGAATTTGATATGTAGAAGTTCATCTTTATCTGAAGCCCTGAGTCCATAGAGTAAATTGAGAATAATACTCTGTCTTTCCTGGCTGCTCAGAAATAAATCTTTATTTTCAGACTGATTGAAGCACTCTCTTTCTTCATATACAAATTCCTTCATACCACCACCAAACTGAGGTTTCAGAGGTTTACGAAGTCGCATCTCCTCAGCCCCTTTCAATAAACTGAAATGAAAAGAAAATATATATCCAAGTAAGATTCTGATAAGAGAGCTCTTGGAAATTCAAATTATTTATGGAAGGAAATAAGCCATTTAGATTTATGTTATTAGAAACACAGTAATTGCTGCTTGGCATTGATATTAGTATGAAATACAGTCTGAGTGGAAAAGTTTATCACATAAAAAGCAATCAAAAGAGTTTAGGTCTTTTCCATTAGAATAGAGCCATTCATCATGAAACTTGAATGCTGTACTATTCCACGAATATTAGCATTCACCACTTAGACTGCTGCTAAGAATTTCTGTAATAATAAAAAAAAGTATTGGAAAAATTTCATGCCACTTTCATGACATAAGATTATCATATTCAGCAAATCTGTATCCATTTTAGTTGCTGCTTTAACGTAAGTATACAATTACATTATGTACCTATGTTAAAGTTCCCAAATAAGTATTTTAACATGGGATATAAAATAAAGAAAAAATATATTTTTTCAGATTTGCCTATAAAAAACATTACAAAGTAGAGTTAATTTTTTGAACTTAGGGCTAAATGAATTCTTCAATATACATGTTTGTGTAAAATAACAGCAAATAAAAAAATTGTTTCAGAGATACAATAAATATCATCTAATTATAAAAACTAGAAAATAAAATTGACTTTCAAAATTTTAGAACATGCAATGATATTTAAGAAATAGCATTCATTTGTTATCTTGGAGATTGTATTTCAATATTTTTATTAGGTTATTTTTTATAAATATTTAAAATTATTTATATCCTTCTTATTCAATATTATAATTATTTTTTTACTATAGTTATTTGTTTATAAATCTTTTTTAAAAATATTCAAATCTTTATGCAGAGGAAAAGTCTAGAGTAATCAAGGTCTAATTAATTACAAAAATTGGTTTTTAAATATATTTTTATATCTAAGAATACATAAAAATGATTAAATTACGCATGCTTATACTTTTAGAATATCTACCTACATTTTCTTTCTAATCAATAATGTATATTTTTATTCTATCCCTATTCTGGAATAAGTTATTGATATTTTAATTTCATTATCACATGCATTCACATTTGATTTTAATAAATTTAGTAGATTAAAAGATTTTATATAATTATTCATATAAACAAAGATATATTAAGGAATGTAAGTTCCACTTATGCAATAACGATATATTTATCTCATATACATCTCTCCTTTAAAGCAGTGTTTTGATTTTTTTTCTTATACAGCATTGTTAAACACCAGATCTTTCAAGCATAGAATCCATATTTCAATTTGAAATGATTTTTATTTAATTTTGAGCCTTTTTTGTGAAAGACACCAACATTCATATCCCATGCAATACTAATAAGAGGATTGAATGATCATTAAATAATAGCAAAAAAAAGTAATCAAATAAAAATTGTCTGCAAAATTTTCTTCGGCCAGTTTTGTACCTGGGAATATGCCATTCATTTTTATTAACAAGATATTTTCAATGAAGTTATGATAACCAAAACCAGATCCATATTTCCACATTTAAATAATATTTTTCATTAAATTAATACACATATTTATGATTTAATAAAAAAATTGCTGCTAACTTCAGTATTTCAAGAAAACTTTTGAAAAATGCATCTTTTCTCTTTCATTAAAGTCTAAAATTTCATTCATATAGCTATAGCTTACAAAAATATTTGTCTTAATTCATGGAAGCTCAGCAGTATCAGTAGTTCAAATTATATAAATGAGACAGAAAACAAAATACCAGTTCTGTTATTCCTCATTTTACATAAAATGTTTCAAAACATTATAACAAATAAATTTAGTAGTATTATCTCAAAATGAAGATTAAGAAGCAGAAAATCTTAACTTTCATAAAATTTATATTTTAATACATACTTTTCATACGACGTAGTCAAATAAAATCCATATACATTTGTATGTCTATGGTGTCTAACTTCTACCAAGAGTTCTGGGACATTTGTTTTGAGCTGTGTCAGAAACCACACTAAAGTTTCTTCAGTAGTTGACTGAGGGAATGTAACAACAACATCACAATCATGACTGGGAAGACTATTTTTCCATACTTGGCCAGCAGCTAAAAGTTGTCGAGACACAGATATCCTTTTACGTAGGAGCCTCCCAGCTATAAAATAGAGCAAAAAGATATATATGTATTTTAAATATCAAAGTTAAATTAAAAAAAACTTTGCATGAAGGGGAGAATTCTTCACCTTAACGGCTGTCATTTCTGTGGTTGTTTGCTTTTCAGCAGATTTTTGCATTTGAAAGCTGACAATTAGAACTACATAGGTTTGCAATTTGTAAATTAAAAATTTATTATGTTGTGCAACAAAAAAGTATTTAAAATGGAGTTATTATATCAACACATCAGATTGATTATGTATAATAAGTTGTAACAAACTCAATGTGACTGAATGTTACAAAAAATATACAAAAGTTTGACCTATTTCTTATGGAGCAGTAAAAGTTTGGTTTTGGAAGTTTAAAGCTGAAATTTCGACAGTGAAGATGAAGCACATTCTAGCCACCATACTGAAGTTGCTTACGAGCAGATAACGCAAATTATTGATCAAGATAGATATGTTGCATTAGAGTTTGATGTTTGCCAAAAAAAAAAAAAACAATAGTGAATGCTTTGAAATTCATAAATATAATGTTTAATTGTGACCTGTGATGAAAAATAGGTGCACTAGAATAAAACAAGTCATAAAAGATGATGACCAGGACTTGAGGAATCAGAAATCTTAATTGAAAGATGAGCCCTAACTACTAATAAGGTGTTTCTCAATAAGTGGTGTTGTTGTAGTGAAATTATCTACAAACCTAAAAAGTTTACAGACTATTGACAGCACAATATGACAAAGTTTGTGATGTTATTAAGGGGAAAAAAAAAAGAGAGTTCAGAAGGAATGTGGTTCTTTTTCATAAATATAACACTCAGCTACATATTAGTATGCTGACCAACTGCATGCTCTACAACCTGTAGGTGGTTTGAAGCAACATCCACCATACAGCCCAGACATGGCACCTTTGGATTTCTGTTTTTACATCTATAGATACATCTTGATCATGCAATCTGCACTTAAAATGAGGAGATCATAAATGAGGTTGATTTCTCTTTTTGGATTCATGCACATCACAGTTCTTCACAGAAGGGATTGAAAAGTTGTCAAAATGTTGGATGGCAAAAGTAGAATTGAATAAAGATTGCTAGCTTCATTAGATTTGTTGTTCTTGTAAGTATCTATTGTTTGAAAATAATTTTTTTTAGTAGAAAGCTTTAACTTTCTAATCAACCTAATGTTCAAAAAATGATAATCCTTTGATTATTATTCCATCTGTTCACTGACATTTAGAAAAATGCAGCAAAAAATAATATGAAAATTAAAATCAAATTACATAGAAATCCAAAAGATAATCAATTTAGTTACATGTATAAAAAATTATTACATGCATATAATGTTTAACAATGTGCTACACAGTTCTGCATTCTAAATTCTTAGTAAATACTACAAAAAAAGCCAAAAAATCAGTAATTCATCAAGCTTACTTTAATAATCATTACCATTATTTTTAGATAATATACCTAACTGATAAGAAATAATATAAGATATTTACAATCAAACACAGAATAGCTTTCCATGCTCAGATAAAGATGGAAAAAAATATGATGTATTAAATAAAATCCTTCTTATTTATAGAAATTTTAAAGAATAATTCTTCTTGTCACTAATAATACATGCATTCTAAAAGCAAGCATTATTAAATAGAATGCATAAATTTCTGGTAATTGATCGCAGAATCAATATTTCCAATTATAAATTCAGAGATAAAATCAAAATACTTTCATTTAATCTTTCTATATAAAAATAGTCTAATTCAATTTGATTCACATCATCCTAAAAGTAATTTATTTAATACACAATATGAATCTGAGAAATTTTTAACCAACTAGAGTACTCACACCTTGAATTTGTCACAGTGCACCATGTTACTTATACAGCATGAAATATTCATATTTAGATTTTTGTTATACATGGAACAGAAATGAGTATACATTTTGAACTGAATTAGATTGATTAGATCTTAAATTTGATATGGATCTATAATTTTGATGGCAAAACAAAAAAGCACAAAATTTTATTTATTTTACTGTGCTTTTCAGATATAATGCACTCAAACACATGGGCAGACATATTAATTGACAATTTATGTGACAACAGATTACATTCAAAATTAGACACATATCTACAATTTTTGTGATAGTATCATATTCTAAAGATCGCTCATCTAATTCTTTAAAATTTTGTTTTAGGGCATCATATGCCAATAAATAGTTATATAAGCTATTTGTTGGCTATCTATCCATATGATCTAAAGTCTGATACAGATTAACAATTTTGATTATAAAAACATATAAATTTATCTAATCACTAAAATTCATCTATCTAGATTGCAAATGAAACTCTAAAACCAATATTTAAATTGACTATTTAATGGTTATCAATCCCTTGTCTTAAATCTGATAAAGATTTAAAATTCTAGAAATAAAATCATTTGGTGAATTGCATCTAATTGCTTTCATTTACAAGTTAGATTTGTATATATACAGTCCTTTTGCAAAAGAATTGTATCTTGATAGAAGACTACAATTCAATATTAAGATTATACATCAAATTTTCATACAATTAACTTGCTGCATTTTCAAGTTAATTTCATTCACAAACAGATATAACTCTAAAAATGATTTCTACAGAATCGGAAGAATTAAATATGGAAATTTATCAATATGTCATGTCTGTATTTTTTAACCATCACAAAATACATATATATATGTGTGTGTGTAGAAATTTCTAGCAAAATATAAGTTCCTACACTTGATAGAAAAATGGAACTATATAATATAATACTTAAATTACTAATTAACTAAGCAGAGTTAAGGAGAAATTTAAGTATTACAAAATACATAAAGAGTTAATTTTATTGTCTTTTTCAGTTGAAATAATTAAGATATTTCTAGTTAAATGTAAGTTATAAATAAGTTTTTAAAAGAAAATGTTGTTTCTCCTTTAAATGTCTTTATAAATAAATAAATTCAAATGTTACAAAATATATATTATACTTTACAGTCAGTTTTATTTAATACATTCACAAACAGTTATAAAATATAGGAAGAATTAAAAATGATACATTTGTATCTTCTGGGTTTCTTTAAAAATATTTGTAGAGCAATATTTTAATTGGTTTCATCATTAAAAAAACAAATTCTTATATAATATAGAACACAGTTTACTAAATAAACATAATTTTTTTAGTAATGGGTATAGCTATCATTTGTATTTATGGACAGGATAAACATTTGACTGCTATAACCATATTGTCCATGAATGTGTTAAATTGAAAATGATTTTCTAATGAATCATTATTTTCATTGAGAAAAATAAAAGAAATATATTGTTAGCTAAATTCTAGAAAACATTTTTTTGTCCATTTAAAATAATTTTTTTTTTTTTTTTGCAAATACTTCAACAGTAAAATTTTATAAAAATACAATATAGCATTTTTATAATATTAACCAAGATTCAAAAGGTTAAAGCATTATAAACTGTACACAATACAATACAGCTATTCCTTAATTTATAGAAAATCTACAATAGCAAAAGATATTTTCCACATCATCAAATCATTGTTATTTGTATCACTTTTTGAAATCACGCTTTTCACAATTTATTTCGACAAATATATTTTCCAAAATTCTTAGTATTTTATCAAAATTCAATTCTAGTATTTTAAGAAATTTTTCATGTTCACAAGGTAAATGATTCTGAAAAATATTAAATGTTGGTTTAATTTAAATCCTGACTGATTTAATTGTATCAAAATAACAGCAACAATTTTATCTACTTGCTTTCAAATTTTTACAATAAATATTTTTTCAGGTTTTGACAGGAAAAAATTATTAATAAATATTAATGATCTAATATTACATGAGACATCTGTTTACTTATAAGCATACAATATAAGGGTTTTAAAATAACTTTTTTTCGAAAAAGTTTGTAATATATCATTGAAGTTATATTTTATAAATAAAACCCATAATTTTCTTATAAGGAAAGGGCATTTTATTATTCCGGTACTTCCTTCAAAAAATTATTTAAAGCAAATAAATATTAGTGTAAGAAATTTAAAAGTTTAATTAGATTTAACATAACAGAAAGGATTTTAGCTTTTCTAGATTGTTATGGAAAATCATAGGATCTGTTACTTTATAAATCAGAATTAAATTTTTACCCTCAGAAAGTGTCATCCGTGATCCTTTTTTTCGATTGCGCAAAGTACCGCCGCTTTCAGATTTTGAACCAATCATTTTGAAAAATTACTCTTTCAATAATTTTTTGAATATCTTCTCCAAATATAAACCAAACAACTAGACTATACCATGCTTCAACCATAAGAACACAAATATCGTCGTAAAGAAATTTTAGTTTTGGTATGTCTAATTCCTACGCAAATGAAATCACTTCAATTTGTGAGAGCACTGTTGCCATTCGCTAAATTAAAATAATATCAAGTGGAATCAAAATAATAATATATAATAGAAAACATCCGTCTGGAAGAATAAATCTATCTCTCTATAAATACATCAAATGTTATTTTTATTTCTCACCCTTTATGAAAGAGTTCACTCTACAGAATCATTTTAATAACTAATTAAAAGTGGATATTTTAATATTGAAGTTAAAAATTATTGGCAACAAGGAAACTTCTTAAAGTGTCAATATTTACAAATTTCTGTGTGGAATTGGCGGTGGTAGAAACAGAAACTATTTAGACTTATGTTACACACAGTTCTTCATTATAAGAGGTTCGTAAGATAGAAAAAAAAAAAAATGGGAGACGTGAAATGTTATCTTCGTAAGATGGACTTTCCAAGTGTGGTTCCAGAAGCATTAAGACATATCCAAAAACTCTGGCTTCCGAATTGCTCATCCCAACAACTTGGCTTGATGAAAGAACTTTCGGAAGAATTTGTTTTTTTCGAAGTCGATAAATGGGGTAATACTCGTAACCAAAAACTACCTCCTATCAAGGAGCTTCAAATTGTTGAAAGAATCGCCTGGTATTTTAGACAACCAGAAAATGACCAAAAAATGGCTACTTTTCAATTTCTTTTCCCGTTCGGCTCAAAGATGCTAGATAACAGATTGCCAGTCTTAGGCAAATTATTATCACTTGCTATAGCAACAGAAAATGGAAATGTTTTGAGTTATATTGGTACTTGGATGCAACTCTGCACTTGCGTTTCTGATTATTCGGCCTTCATAGCCAAAGCTGTAGTCCGGGAACACATAAAACCATCATCTTCTAACGAAAGAATAAAAAATTTACCAACTATATCTCCAATCTTTTGTGCGAGCTTAATATCTGCTATCACAAATATGTATTTCACAAGTTGCCCTCCAGACCATATCATTTGTATGGTATTGGAATGGATCAATTCAGCTCCAAATTTATGTTTCTCGCCATTTAAATTAAGTATACCAAGTTCGTTCAATTTTCCAGGACCTCAAACTCCAATACCTGGTTTAATGTTTTGGTGTATATTGTCCCCATTGTATAAAGAAGTGTCAGAAAGTTCTAAGAGCAGCGATGGTGACGATAAAATTTTTTCATCATTATTATTAGCTCTTTTAAAGTGTATGACCAAAGCCATGCCATCTCAGGATCCATCGTGGTGTGAAGCTGTCTCAGTAACTAGCATTATTGTTATAGCAGAGACCTTGAAGAAAATGAGTTATGTCTCAAAAGATCGTCTTGATACATCTCTTGATAGATTTGCCATGTGTGTTGAGGTTGCTTTGACTACTAACTGTTTGCATGTTCAACCTGAAAAAATTGGTAAATTGTTTGCCCATTGTTTGCAATTGCCATATAATAGGCCTTTGAAAATTGTACTTCAAAAATGGGCCAATACGAAACATTTATGTTAAAATTTAATTTTTCTCTTCGTGTAGCACTATAAAATGTTGAAAAAATTAACAAAATGTTCTCCTCATTTATTTATGGGGAAATTACTTATTTATTTATAAAAAAAATGTAAAACTAAATAAAAATTTTTAAATTTGTTATTGTAGAAAAACAATTATGCCAAAATGCACTATTTGTATTAAAATATATTTTAAAAAATAAGAAAACTAAAAAAAAAACTATTTATTTCAAGTTTAGGGTAAAAATTTACAATTAGGTGCCCCTTGAATTTTTGACGATTTTTTTAATGCCAAGATCGGTCATTTTCGGTCAGTAACCAAACAGTAACATCAATAAAAGTAAAACATTATGGAAACCAGAATTAGTGCTTCATCGCTAAAATTTGTTGCCAATCGAAGGGGCACCCAAATCTACACTAGAACCAAGTACAGTTATAGCTGTTAAATATCGTAGATCTTAGTAGTTATATATTATGAACAATACTTATACATTATTGTTCATCATGTTGATTATATGTTTAAATTATTTATTGATAATATTTACACTAAAAAATTAAAATTGGTACGAGACCTTTTGACAAATTGAATATTTTTAAAATTAACGTAAAAATAGAATAATTTTAAGGAAGATTTGTTAGTGTATATTATAAAGTATAAGTGAAGGTTAAAATTCTAGTTTGGAGTTAATATTCATTTTTTTTAAAATCATAGCATTACTGGAAAATTTGTCAAAATAATGAAATTGATTTTAATTTCTTTTTATCAATAAAAAGCATTGTTGTAAATAGAATTTAAAATATTTATTTCATTAAAGAAAAAAGTTATATTGAAATGAAATTGATATTATTTAAAAGCTAATTTTTTTATTTTAAATGTGTGTATGATTTCATATTTATACAATAATGTAAACTGAATTAATTGGGAATAGTCATTACAGTCTTGATTGATCGAAAATTCAATTAAAATTTTTTAAAACCTTCTAATCAGAGTGCCCCAAAAATAACCAATGTTTAATTTCAATTTTCTTAATGAATGGTTATTTGCTATTTATATAAGATTTTTCTTAACCAATGGTTATTTGCCATTTATTAGTTTAAAATTATAATCTTTTAAAATAATAGAGCTTACTGTGAGTATTGATCTAAAGACTAACTCACAATGATATTTTATGTTTCTCCCACTTAATATTTTGGTGAATAAATCTAATGATTTTGTCAATTAATAAATAATGATTTTAAGAATACAAAAAATTAATATTCTTCCAAAAGTTGGTCAAATTGGTGAAAGTTTGTAAAAATTGAAAATATTTAGATCCCTTGAAGATAAAGAGGTGCACACTCCAAGTTTCCAATGTGTATTTTTGTGAAATTTAGTAATTCCTAAACTTAATAGGCTAGCCTGTAATGCAACAATAGCCAGATAAACAACATAATATTTAAAAATATAATTGTATTGCAGATATTCATTTAAATGGTATTATAAGATTCATTAAATGGTATTGTAAGATCATATCATAAAAATATTATGAAAGAAAAATGAATTTTATAAAATTGTTTCAAAAGTATGGAATGAAATGTTGAGAAATTTGCTCAGAAAATTTACAACAACAATATTTAATAAGGATTGAAATGAGAAATTGTAACAGTTGTCCATGTTAAAATTTTTATAAACAAAAATGAATGTTGAGGAATTGTATATTCTATTGATGTATTGTGTGTACTTTTTGAAAATTGTTTTTAGAAAGTACACACAATATACTTAATTAAGTAAAAACGCCACATGTATATAGATAATGTAAATAATATTTTTTTAACCATACAAATTTTAAATAGCGATAACATGGATCTTCTTTTACACTTCATCTAACAAATAAAAAAAAATTCTGTGCTCTTTGAAAATAGGTATAATACTTTATTTCTAAACAGCCGCCTTTGACGACTAGTTGGTTTGTTGAAATTAATGGTTGTGAAATATTTTAATTAATTTTTTGTAACTTGATCTTAATGGCTTGAGTTTCAAATTTTGATAGATGTATAACTCACCTTATTTCAGAAAGCCATACACCATTCTGTTCAATGTACTATGTATTTTTCTAATTATTCTCTATACTTTTATTCACCCAATTATATCACAAGAAAGATCAGCAATGTCTAAAAATGGAAGCATTTTTTAAAAAATATGATTATTACTTAGCTTTAGAGTTAAATTTTAACTCTAAATACTGAACTTCTAAATATTTTATTAAAAGCATGCCTTGTACTGAAACTTACTCAAAATGAAAAAATAAGTCGAACATTCACATCGTGATCATCAACAATTGGAGGCAGAGGGGCTTGGAAGCCGTGATGAAATATCAATAGCAAGAATGAAAAAGATTTGAATTTCATTCGAACAATGAAATATATTGTAATATATGCTTAAAACATTTTTTTTAAAAATATTGGTTAAAAATAGGAAAAGAAATTATTTATGTCATTGAAATGGTAAATGTTTGAATTTTAAGATAATGTAGAAATTATTTTTGTGTTCTAATATTTTCGAAAATTATCATGAAGAAGTGCTTAAAATATTTATTAACTTTATTCGTTCCAAATAAAGATTTTTTTTTCAAATTTGAAAAAAAAAATGCTGCAATTTGTACATTCCTAATTTTCTAAGTTTTTAGATAACAAATTTAGTAGCTCTATGGGAAATGGTTTTACCAAGTCAAGCGATGATGCACACACACTCACATATTCATCTTTATTACCTGACATGAACTTCAGAAGAATCCAATATTCTATAAATATGAATTTGGAGACAAGACTTTATCACCATTACAGCATTTCACACTGTAAGAAATTCCTGTGTTCTTAGAATGTTCTAGTATTAAATTCCCTTCTCTAAAAAGAGTTTATGATAGTCGAGTATACCCTTTTCGTCATTGAGACTGAAAAGGGATGGTTTTAGGTTTTCATCGATGGAGTTTGGATTAATGTATTGCTGTTTAAAATCTCTATTTCTTATTTTGTTTTGAGAAACAAGTTCAACTACTAATATTTCATTCTTGGGTTTTGTTTTCTTTTCCATTTATGATGGTTAAATTATGACAATACAGCTTGGTTTCCCATAATGAATAGCTTTCTATTTAAAGTATGTTTTTATTATGCTGTTTAAAATGTGTTGTATTTACAATTAAGGTTTAAATTCTCAAGTTAGCAATGATGATTTTTTAATGCTTACATTATCAAATATTGATGTTCTTTAATGACATATAATGGGATTTAAAACCAGCGTGAGTGATCTTCCCAAAACTTTCTCACATACTCTAATAAATTTGTCATGCCAAAGAACGCATAACATGGTACTATTGTACAATTGTTAGGAAATTTTAACTTTTGGAATACAGTTAGCATTTTTACTGAATATATTGTGTTTTCCTTGGCTGGTTATTTGGCTGTTAAACCCTGGCATGCGTCAATAATATCCCCAAATCGAATTTGTGTTTTAGACATGCATTTTTCAACTGATTGCAACAGAAATTTGAAACAAAACTGCATTTGTATTCACAAAATCTCATATCAGATTTAATATATTTAAGTCATTGCGTTTTTTAATGACCGCTTTTATGTGTTTTTGAAAGTACAGGTGGACAAATAGTCAATCCGTTGTTGGTTTCGCTTAAAATTTGACAGGTGTCTACACTATAGATGTTAAATCCGTGTACCGAATCTTATTTATCTAGCTCTCCTCGTTTTGTAGTGATTGCTTTATCTAATATTCGAACAGACGGACTTCCTCTAAATAGATTTTATTTAAAAATTGATAGAAATCTTTAAATTTGATGTGTAGGCCATATATCAAATTTTTATCGTCTAGCTAAAGTCGTTTTTCTGTTATCTTTGTTACAGACTGATGGATGGATGGATATTTCCCAAAGATGTGCTTTTCGAATTCGGGGCGGTCTAAAACATGGAGATTCGTCAAATTCTCGAATTAATTATTATTATTTACGATTACCATATTTTCTCTATCTATATCTATACTTATAATAAAGCTCAATGTGTGTGTGTGTGTGTGTTGGCGCTCTACAGGCCAGACCATTCAACCTACAGCTACCAAATTTGGCACATGTATACCTTGGAGGCCGGGAATGTGCACCTGGGGGTTATTTTTTCGAATTTTTAATTAGAATTTTATTTATTTAAAAATTAAGCGAAATTTTGACGTGTTTCTGCTATAACTGCCGAAAATATTACCGCACAAAAAAGATTTTTCCATCAAGTTAAAGATCAAAAATTTATCTTTTAAATGGTACCATTATTTTAACCTTAAAATTAAATTTCTGTTTTTAATGAATTTTTAAATAAATATTTTAACTCTATTTTTCAACAATTTCTTTCGTACAAAATAAAAATAAAGTTTCGCATTCATGGGAAAAAAATAGCTCTTTTCAAAGTGTTGCCATCACATTGATTAAAGCACCAATTAAAAATAAATTAAATCTTTTTGGAAATAAAATCTGCAAAAATATAATTTACGTCACGTGTCTGTAGGAAATGAAACAAATATGAAATATTATTTTTTCTAAAAAATAAATTCAAAAAAAATTCTTTTATGATCTTTTACACTCTCTATATTATTAATCCAATAAATAAGTTTTATTTTAAGTCAAGTTTTGTTTAATATGAACAGGATATCCATTCAAATCATGGCCACACAGCTAATTTGTAAACCTTTAGTAAGACAAAGATCTGTTGCGACATAAATCGTAAATATTTTATTTAAAAGTAGCAAACGATTATTTTAATAATTATAAATTTTATTTTATAAATAGTTGTGAAAGTCAGATTGGCAACAGTGATATTTTTGTAACTTTTAATTTGTTGTTTAAAAACGATGCTAGAATTTTGAATGAAAATAATTTGATGTAAATTTGATAATATTATCTACAATGTACTAAGATTTAGTTTCATAATAAGTTTGTCGGCATTCTATTTTTGTTGACGCACGAACACAACAGATTTACTAAATTGGTTTAAATAGAAAAATGATTATATTTTATGTAACTTAATTCAATAAATGCTCTAATAAATAACGAATTTTTGATTTTACATAAAGCTTCTGCTGTGGAAATCACGAATAACAAAATGTTCTTGAAACACTAATATTTTAAATAAAAAGAGTTAATTTCCAATCAACTAAATCAATCACTTAAACTGACTGATATATGAAAATTTGAATATCACTATTCAATAAAAAAAAGGATAATTTTAGATTTTCCATCGATCGTTTCAAAGAAAATACGCCAATCAGCGCTCAGGTTTCTCAAGATTAATTGGCCTAAGATTATGAAAATGTTGAGTTTTTCTAAATTTTTAACATTCAAAACTTCATAAATAAGTCTTAGTTGATCGTGGAAAATAGAAACATTCATTCATTTATTTAAAATTTGGTGTGTCCAGAATATTTCTCAGAATATGATACCTTACCGCATTAAATTTAGATTTCATAATTTTTGAAATATATTTATAAGCTGGAACAAAATATTATTATTTATTTCATTTCAATCCTTTTGAAGGCAAAACTAAAATCTGAATTTTATGCTAAATCTGAGAAATTTTTGTTGAATTATTCTTTGAGATATTACATAAATTATCAAAAATATTTTGTAGTTCACATAAGACTTAAATACCGAGATATTCTGTTTGCAATACTCATATTCAATAATAATAATAATAAATAAATAGCAATAAAGATGATAAATAAAATAAAACGCTTGGTTTTATTAAAAAATATCTTTATGTTAATTGCAATTTCATCATTTTCACTTTAAATTAAAGTTGACGTTTTACCGGAAATGACAACAAATTAGCAAAATATATAGAGTAAATTGAACGAAACGATCTAAACAACAGTATAAATTTGGTATGACTATCAAAATTTGACGATTAAAATTGTTTTGTTTGAGAATCTATTAAGAGATCAGTTACTTAAAATATTTAATTGAAAATTGTAGCTAGCTGTAATATTGGCGAACCGACTGGTCGCCAAAGGCGGCTAGTTTATAATAAAGTTCAATGTGTGTGTTGGCGCTCTACAAGCCAGACCGTTCAACCTACAGTTACCAAATGTGGCACGTGTATACCTTGGAGGCCGGGAATGCGCACCTCGGGGTTATTTTTTCGAATTTTTAATTAGAATTTTATTTATTTAAAAATTAAGCGAAATTTTGGCGTGTTTCTGCTGTAACGTCCGAAAATATAATCGCACAAAAAAGATTTTTACATCAAGTTAAAGATCAAAAATTTATCTTTTAAATGATACTAATATTTTAACCTTAAAATTAAGTTTCTATTTTTAATTAATTTTTAAATAAATATTTTAACTATATTTTTCAACAATTTTTTTCGTACAAAATAAAAATAAAATTTAAGCTGCAAGAGCAGGTTTCGCATTCATGGGAAAAAATTAGCTTTTTTCAAAGTGTTGCCATCACATTGATTAAAGCTGCAACTAAAAATAAATTAAATCTTTTTGGAAATGAAATCTGCAAAAATATAATTTTCGGCACGTGTCTGTAGGAAACGAAACAAATATGAAATATTATTTTTTCTAAAAAATAAATTCAAGAAAAATTATTTTATGATCTTTCACACTATCTATATTATTAATCCAATAAATCAGTTATATTTTAAGGCAAATTTTGTTTAATAGGAACAGGATATCCATTTAAATCATGGCCATACATCTAATTTGTAAATCTTTAGTTATAGACACAGATCTGCTAAAATGGTCTAAATGGAAAATGATTATATTTTATGTAACTTGATTCAATAAATGCTCTAACAAATAACGAATTTTTGATTTTACATAAAGCTTCTGCTGTGGAAATCACGTTTAACAAAATGTTCTTGAAACACTAATATTTTAAATAAAAAGTGTTAATTTCCAATCAACTAAATCAATCGCTTAAACTGACTGATTTATGAAAATTTGAATACACTATTCAATAAAAAAAGATAATTTTAGATTTTCCATTGATCGTTTCAAAGAAAATACTCCAATCAGCGTTCAGGTTTCTCAAGGTTAATTGGCCTAAGATTATGTTAATGTTGAGTTTTTCTAGACTTTTAACATTCGAAACTTCATAAATAAGTCTTAGTTGATCGTGGAAAATAGAAACATTCATTCATTTATTTAAAATTTGGTGTGTCCAGAATATTTCTCAGAAAATGATACCTTACTGCATTAAATTTAGGCTTCATAATTTTTGAAATATATTTATAGGCCGGAACAAAATATTATTACTGATTTCATTTCTATCCTTTTGAAAGCAAAACTAAAAACTGAATTTTATTCAGAATCTGAGAAATGTTTGTTAATTATTCTTTGGGATATTACATAAATTATGAAAAATATTTTGTAGTTCACATAAGACTTAAATACCGAGCGATTCTGTTTGCAATACTTATATTCAATAATAATAATAATAAATAAATAAATAACGATAAAAATGATAAATAAAATAAAACGTTTTGTTTCATTAAAAAATATCTTTACATTAATTGCAATTTCAGCATTTCCATTTTAAATTAAGGTTGAAGTTTTACCGGAAATGACAACAAATTAGGAAAATATATATAGTAAATTGAACGAAATGGTCTAAACAACAATATAAGTTTTGTATGACTATCAAATTAAAATTGTTTTGTTTGAGAAGATATTAAGAGACAAGTTGTTTGAAATATTTAATTGAAAATTGTCGCGAGTGGTAATACTAGCGAACCGGCTGGTCGCCCAAGGCGGCTAGTATTAAATATTCGAGGAAGTAAAAATAAACTTTGAAACTATATTCAATAATAATACAAATGAATGTGTCTGTGTCTGTGGTACTGACGCTCTACAGGCAGGCCATTTGACCAAGAGATGCCAAATTTAGTACATATATAGCGCGTCGGCGCGATTTTTTGAAGTTTTAGTCGAACTTTAATAAATTAAAAATTAAGCAAAATTTTGGCGTTTTTCCACGATAATTTCCGAAATATCACAGCTCAAAAATGATTTCTACATCATCTTAAAAAAAAAAAATTAAAAATTATTTTCCCAATTATTTAAATTTTTTGTCGTATAATTTTTTTTTTCTATTTTGTTTCATTTTTAAAAAAAATTCTTTCGAGGGCATTTCTTTCAGTAATATATTTAATTGGTGAAGTAAAATTCAAATCGTATTCATTGTTGCTATTAATATTTCATTCTAATTTTTTTTTTCCATTTTTGAGTATAATAACATGACAATACGCCTTGGTTTTCCGTAATAGTTGCTATTTAAAGTATTTTTAATACACTTTTTGAAATGTTTTACGCTTACAATTAAGGTTTAAATTCTCAAGTAAGCAATGATGAATTTTTTAATGCTTCCGTTATCAAATATTGCTGCTTTTTAATTTCATAAAATTGAATGTATAAAAATATATTATTATTTTTATCGCTTGAAAGTTGTTCTTTTATTTTATCACTCTAAATTTTTTGTTGAACGGAAGAATTTTTATGGAATTTTCCTTTGATTTATCACTAATTAGGAAAAATATTGTGTAATACACATAAATTTCAACGTTAAATGATTCTACTTTCTGCTGTTGTATTTTAAATAAAAAAAATTTATATTATCAACAAAGTTTTTGTATTAATTGAAAGATAAGCATTTCCATTTTTGAATTTAAGTTTAAATTTTAGAAGAGATGACAGAAAATTATAGAGATGCATTTCACAATGAACGAAATTGTGTAAAGCTTTTAAAACAGTGCGTGTTATATATTTATGAAATTTCAAGTTTAAAAATTGTTTGCTTCGATAGTCATAAAGAGTAAGCTTGAAATATTTCATTGATAAGCAATAAAATATTTAATTGAAAATTTTATTAGTCATTAATCACAGAGAGACAAATGGTCGATGGGCTAGACCTCTAATACACAATATTGTTACAAACCTGTAATTTTGCTTCCCAGCACGACTAGTGTCATCGTAAGAAAGACCGTTGTACGATCTGCCCTGTGCGTGCTGAGCGGGTACCGCGTCAATAAACTCTGAGCTTGGCGATCATTTGGCGACAAAATGGATAATACTGGAAAGTTTGAGTACTTTCACGATCCATCCACTAAGAACCGAGATACACCAAGGTACGCCCTGATTGGTCCGAAGATTCTAGCCCCGCCTCCCGGAACTATAAAAGACGGGCACTCTGAAGCTGCAGGGAAGTCGCGTGTGAGAGTAGTCGGAGTCGCCGACAAGTAGAGAAACTGGAGAATTAGATAGCAAGAAAGCTACTGAACTAGCGATTAAATGCGCTACGTCATTACGATTGATTAGCGGTATTTGTAGTAGAAAATTTTTGTACAAAATATATACAAAAAAAGTGTTCATGGTTTCATGTCTTTAATATTATATAGTTACGGAATTTCTTCCATTAAGTCCACAAAGCTAACGGGTTCTCTTGTGGTGGGTGTATGGAGTAGCACAATCCAAAGGCTTCGTTAACAAACGACGACTTGAATAACACGAAGTGCGGATACCCAGACAACAAAATCACAGCCGAGACGCACACAAACAATACACAGCAACACTTCTCGCAAAGAGCGCAATGATATGCTGCTCAAAGCACTCGGGGAGAGAGCTCGTACTACTATTAACTGGAGTTGAACTTAAAATATTGTCTCCAGCTCGGTGCACGGCCTTTTATAGTTCCCGAGACACAGCAGAGAAGTTTCTCGAACAGTCAAACATATATCGGTAACTATTGGCTCTATCGCCAAAATTCTGGAAGATACCAGTATTCTATTTCGTCGCCAAGCCCTGGGATCACTGATTCGGCATCCGATCAGCATCTAACAGAGTTGGTTGTAAAACGGTCTTTCCAGTGATAGAATTAACCGTGCTGGAAAGCAACATTGCAGATTTGTAACACTATCATTTTCATTATTATTATTATTATGCATAGTTTTATCTATTCTTTGAAAAAATCTGCTCTGCATGGCGAGTATATATGTTAGGAAGCAACTTTAACAGTAATTTAGAGAGCAAGCGATTCCATACAGAGAATGGCTTTAAAAAGATGTAGACGAATCAATAATTTAACGTCACAATTCTGACTTCTATTATCTAAAAATGAAAATGTAATCTATAACAGCGGTTTTCAGCATCAAATATTTGGCGCTCATTCACTTTTACAAAGATACTTTTTTTTTCCAGAATCTTTTATTTTTTTCCTTTTTTCTTCGGTTTTTTAAACTTTTTTCCCAGAGAACTAAATAATCAACATCAAAAGAATTTTTATGTTCTTTTATGTAATAATCTAATTTAAGGGGAGACCATCTTATGTGGATATCTGTATCAACAAAATGCCTGTTCTCTTAATATAAGAGAACAGGCATTTTGTTGATAAAATAACTTCAAGACACAAGATTTTTTTAAAAATATCACTTTTAAGATAATGCTAAGATTTTTTTTAAATGTTATTGTTCAATTCAAATAGGGGCAGCCACTCTGATTGAGAATCGTTTATCAACTGAATGAACCGGTTTGGAATTTCAAATTTTCATAAGTTTGGTTTGATTTAGTTATATTAACGTCCTGTTTTAAAGCACCATTAGGGCTATTTTGAGACGGACCTCGTAATTTTGAACCCACAGCCAGATGAGAACCACGGCCGCGGACACCTGAACTGTCACCCTCTCTCCAAACTTCCACACCACACCAGTAGGAGGACGTTTGGCCCCGACGGATTTAACGTAGCTGTGAGCTTAACATGGGGGCTTTTCTTCGGTGGAATCGGGTATCGAACCTGAAACCCTTCTGTTCCGCTGTTGTATTTTCTTGAAAATTATTCCAAAAAATAAAGGTGAAATTAATTTTAATAGAGAAAATTAACTTCCGAAAAAAATGTGAAGCAATTTATATTAATAAAAATGGTTTTAAAAATCATTTTTTTATTCAAAAAATATTTAAACTATTGAGAGTACTCTCTTCTCGCATACATTCCAATAAAGTTCTTATCCAGTATATATTTGTGGGATTTGGTAAGATCGCGAATGTCTTGTCTGATAGTGGCGAACTATCGTTACGAAATATGGATTCTTAGCGCCATCTATCGTATGAATACGCAGTTTGCATGCTTTTTTTTACAGCCACCTGAAAACAAATTTTGTAATGGAACTAAAGTTTTAATCACAAAATCACATATCGAATTGTTTTAATTTAAGTCATTGTGTTTATAAGCATTCTAAAATACAGATGGACAGACGGTCAACGCTTTGATACATTCGGTTCAAAATGTCATAAAAATCTACATTTTAAATGGTAAGTATGCATACTAAATGTTATCTTTTAGCTTTTTACGTATTGTAATTATTTTGTTCACTGGTATTCGAACCATCGGATAGACGGACTTCCTTTGAATTGATAGAAATTTACAAATTTGGTCTTACTTAAATATATACCAAATTCATTTGGTTCAAGACATTTCAGAATTATTGTATTCATATACAGACATAATGTAAAAAATTTCTATTTCGAACTTAGGGAAATCTGACACCTGGACAGTTGTCAAAATGCGAGTTCGAATTTTTTGAAAATTAAAGTATTTTTCTCTATACTCCGTAAATGAAAAAGTGAAAACGTAACTCTAGAATTATTGAAATTGTTATGGAATACATTTAATTTGAAATAAGCGAACTTATTGCGAAATATAAGTTGTTGTTTTTTTCTTTATTTTATGCATTATCACTTTTAAGGCGCTTTTCAGTTGTAACTTTGGACGACAAGTAGTTTTTCTCATTATTTTAAATTGAAATTTTTATCTTATCGATATGATACTGTTTTGTTTAATGTGTGCCTTTCCTTTTAATTTAACTAAATATTTCGAAATTATTTTTAAGCGTATTTTAAAATATTATTTTTAATACTTGTGTTGAAATACAATTTTAATGCCTAATCAAATTTTTAGTCACGTGTTTTATCTATTGTAAGTAAAACAAAATTTTGCTTCCTAATTTTTTTCCACAATTAAATACATGAAAAAAGTGTTGTGTTAATAAATAAAGAATTAAATTTCAACATAGAATTTTTGCGGATATATATATATATTTTTTTGCTTCTATTTTTGATATTCTTAAAATCTTTTTAACCCTTTAAAGGGCCATTTTTTTCTAGTCATGTTATGTTAAAATATTTTGAGGCTTGAAATTAGAATAAGAAAAGGGATTCATTTAGCTTATTAGATAAATTTAATTTTGAATAATTAATTAATTTGGTTAATTAATAATTAAGTAACAAATCAAGACACATCATTTTGCCTGAGATAAAGAACTAAAACATAATTTCTGACTTGCTAAAAAAAATTTTCAGAACTTATGCCAACCTACATAATTTCATACAAAGATTGATAAATTTGGTGGAAAGCGTACTTCCCACGGCCCTAAAAAGGGTTAATTGATTTTCAAGTTCACAAAGTTTGTATTTGTCCATTTCATCTGTTAAAAAAAAAAACTAATTTTAAATAGTTATATAACCAAGTTTAATTACCTAATGATCCTTTATTCTAGATGGTTTGCTAAAGTCGCTTAGTGAATGAGTAAAATCTGACAAAAAAAAAAATTGCATGCAAAAAAAAAAAAAAATCTGACAAAGAAATTAAAATAAATGGAATTACAGTATAACCAATGACAAGCATTTAATCGATAACATTTAAACAAGTGATTTTTCAAATTATGACTGATTACGTAATTTAAATTACAAAAAGTTAAAAGGAAAATAATTTATGGAAATGACACTTGAAATAGAAATAAAATATTACCACTTGGAATTGCAAAAAATGAAATAATTAGTTTGAAAAGTACTCCAAACAGTGAGGATTTCAATCATCTGTTTACCAATCCTTTTTCTGTTTTCATTGGCTAATTCAGTTCCGCTCAATGTAATTTTTGAACTAACATTATGCTGCAATTGATCACACAAATGAAATAGAATTCGATTACTTGGACCTAATACAACATAATTACTATCGAAAAATACGAAATTCAATGGAAATTACTTGTTCATCTCATTGTTAGTAGAATGTTTATCTCATTTCTAATCTCATCACATTGCTAATTGAATTTTTACTTATATGATTAATATGTGCCAAGTATTGAAGTCATAAAAGCAAATATTTTGAATCATAAATTACCTGTAGCGTATGGCTTTAAAAAAAGCGATACGATTTGTTTAAAAACCTTCATAGCTGTTTAAAGAGGAGTATCGCTTTGCAACAAGCCATTTGACGTTCCAAATTTCCCAGTGACCCCTTTTTATTTGAATGCGTAATTGTACTGTTGGCTGCCTGCATCTTTGGCAACGCAACGAATTCCCGCTTCATTTATTTGCAGTTTGTAATAAAAAAAAACAAAAAACAATGTCATTGTAATAGCACCTAAATTTAAATTCACACTAGAAAAAAATGAGCATTCATTTGTTTTCCCACCGTTTAAGTACGTATTTACAGAGGTTAGATTCTGAACAGTCGATTCGGATGAAACTTAATAATTGTTTTAAAACTTATTTGTTCTTATTATTCGTAAATAGAAATTTTATATTTTAACATGAAATATTGGTTTGATATCTTCGACAAAGTAGTAATGGATATGATCTTAAAGTAGTGGGAAATAATTAACAACATTCTAATGAGATAATTTAATTAATTCTAAAATAATTTAATTACATTCGAATAATTTGTGAGAAACGAAGCAAACTAAAATTCAAAGACATTGTATGAAGTGCTCAATTTATTACCAAGTGATATCAAAATCTAATGTAAGATACTTTGTCTAACGTTTAAAAATAATATTTTTTGTGAATAAGTATAAAAATATAATTTGTTATTCACTCTGCTGTTTTCATGATACATACAAGGATTTACAATAGTACTCATTTTATAAAATACTAGCCGCCTTTGGCGACCAGCCGATTCGCCAATCTTAATGCACGTTAAAATTTTAATAATTAAATATTTTATGGATCTCACAGTTTAATTGTTTCTTCATTAAAATATTTTAAAACAAACTTCAAATTTTAATAGTCATATAATTCACTCATAATATTATAAAGGCCTTGAGCCATAACTAATATGTATCTCTAATTTTCTGTTAGCTGCCGTAGAATTTATGCTTTAAATTAAAGTGGAAATGATTAAACTGCAATTAATATAATATTTTTTTACTGAAACGAAGCATTTTTTTTAAATATGAGTACTGAAAACAGAGTCGCTGAGTATTTAAACCTTTTGGGCACTAAAGAATATTTTTCTTAATTTATATAATATCTCAAGAAGTTTTCAACAAAATTTTCTCAGATTCATCATGAACAGATCGATTAATTAGCAATGTTTAGTTTTAAATGCATCAAACACTAAAAAAATAAACAGAATCATTTGAAATAATTTGTCGAAAACATATTAAGCCTTCAAAACCAAGTCCGTATCTGTTGAAAATAGTTGTCAACAATCAGAACACAATCTGCATGCGTGAATTTTCAACGCTAATTATGATAACGCAAATGCCTGAATTTTCTACTCCTGTTGGGGTAACGCTATACAGACTAGAAATTTTTAATTTCCTTTATTCTATTTTATTTTTATTCAAAAGTACTTCAGAATGAATCTGAAAGATCAATTAATTAACAATGTTTAATTTTAAATGCATCAAACATTAAGAAAATAAACAGAATCGTTTAAAATAAGAGGCCAAAAATTTGTTAAGCCTATTCTCTTTAGCGTGGGAAAAAAAACTTAAGCCTTATTCATTTGGCGGTGGGGGAAATGAAAAGATTTTTTTGGTGGAAAAATTAGTTTTTAATTAATAATTAAAATTCTAATTAAAAATTCTAAAAAAGGGACCGCAGGTGCACATTCCCGATCTCCAAGGTATGCATGTGCCAAATTTGGTAGCTGTAGGTCGAACGGTCTGGCCTGTAGAGTGCCAACACACACACACACACACATACACATTGAGCTTTATATAAGTACTAGCCGCCTTTGGAGACCAGCCGGTTCGCCAATCTTAATGTTCATTTAAATTTTAATAATTAAATATTTTATGCAATTCCAACTTTAATAGATTCTTCATCAAAATATTTTAAATCTTCAAATTTTGATAATCATATAATTCACTCATAATATTATAAAGACCTTCAGTCATAACGTAATATGTATCTCTCTAATTTTCTATTACCCCTCGTAGAATTTATGCTTTAAATTAAAGTGGAAAGAATTAATCTGCAATTAATATAATAATATTTTTTACTGAAACAAAGCATTTTTTTTATAATAGGATTACTGATAACAGAGTCACTGAGCGTTTAAACTTTATGGGCACTAAAGAATATCTTTCTTAATTTATGTAATATCTCAAGAATTTGTCAACAAAATTTTCTCAGATTCATCATGAACAGATCGATTAATTAACAATGTTTAATTTTAACACTAAGAAAATAAAAAGAATCTTTTGAAATAATCGGTCGAAAAATATTAACCCTAGCCTCATTTCTGTTGGGGAAAAAAAAAAAAAAAAAACTGAAGCCTTACTCATTTGGCAGTGGGAAAAATGGAAGATTTTTTTTGGCGGGAAGTTAGTTTTTAATTAATAATTAAAATTCTAATTAAAAATTCATAAAAAGGGACCCCAGGTGCACATTCCCGACCTCTAAGGTATACATGTACCAAATTTGGTAACTGTAGGTCAAATGACCTGGCCTGTAGAGCGCCAATACACACACACACACACACACACATTGAGCTTTATTTATAAAGTTTAGATAGATAGATAAGTTTTCAAATTTTTCATTCATTTCAAGAGATATAAATTTAATTTGCTCTTTGATTTACATAGCATTTTAAATTAATTACTTGAAAGTTATTTATAAAATTGAAAATTTTAAGATATATAATTTTATTATGCACTGAAATACAGAAAATAGTATTATTCTAAAAACTCTGGAAGTGAAAGTGAAAATCATAAAAGCCTAACATTCTAAAAAATATAATAAGGGAACTAATCCTCAGAAAATATCATAAACAAGAAAAATATTCATAAAAAATTAAAATGCGTTTTGAATTTATAATATTGCTTCCCTGCACAATTAGTCTCATAGTAATGAAAAGAGTTTTGCAGATATTTTAATGGCTACCGAATGCCAGATCATTAATTTCCGGCTTTGAAACAAATTTGGCGCCTTTGAAGACAACAGTGATCGAAAATGCAGGAATTTTGGCGATATCTCTATTCGGATGCGAGATCTGGCCACCCTTTAAAAAAATTCCATGGCTTATCAGAAAATCTATATAAACGCATTTGGAGTTGCATAAACACAAAGACTAGTACATTTCTGGATTCTTGATCGAGGAGCGCAGAGGAGGCTGAACAGTCGATTTAGAAATTTTACTTTCCTCGTTGTCAATAAAAATATTGGGATGTTATTACTCCTATCCTAATATATTATAATGACAAAATATTAAAATAATATTAATATTTTATCAAATATTATTAATCAGATTCTATATATTCCATTATGGTTTAATTTATTATTAAAATGTTTGTTTATAAGCACCGAAAATCTGCTTTAGTAGTACTGTGTGCAAATGTAGATGCCGAGCAGCATGGAATTATAATCTATCTCTACTTATCTATATCTATTTCTATCTATATTAATAACAAAGGTAAATGTGTGTGTGTGTCTGTTGGCATTCTTTAGGCCAACATTCTATTTGGCCTAGAGCTACCAAATTTGGCTCGTGAATACCTTGGAAGGTGAAAACGTGCATATTGGAGCGAGTTTTTGGAAATTTTAATTAATTAAAAATTAAGCTGAATTTCAGCATTTCTTAGTCATAGCTATGATTATTTTATAATACAAAAATAAATTTTATACCATTTCAAAATTTAAAAAAATTGTCTTCTTAATAAAGTAAATTTAATAATCGTGAGAATTTTTGCTAAATTGTGGTAATTTTACAAAAATATTTTTTTTGTCTAATTACCGACAATAGATTACATTGCTGCCATGAAATTCAGACCGATTTCAATGTTTCATTAAATACTTAATCTCATAATTTTTTTTTCTTTTGTTAAAAGGTAAAGACGAAAGATTCTGTTTAATATCTCTGTAGTTTATAAGATAAAAAAAAGTGAAATGACATTAACGCAAATTTTAGAAACATATTTACGTTTGCAATGACGATATGATGTTATGGGACTGTTTCCATTAGAAAGATTCATCTACACGATAAGCAAAACTTAACTAAGATAATTAAAATAACACTGCTTTAATGTTAAACAACTTGGCGGAATAATGAACTTGGAGTTATAAAATGCGGTTTATCTTAAATCAGACATAGCCATTACTCCTGGCGAGGCAGCTGGTCGCCCGAGGCGTCTGATAATAAATATGAATGAGTGTGTGTCTGTTGGTGTTTTACAGGCAAGACTGTTTAACCTAGCTAGAAGTTAGGCCTAGATATACTTTAAAGGATGGAATCTGCATTTCGGAGCAATTAAAAAATAATTTGGATTTTAATTAAGTAAGAAATAAACTAATTTTTGATGTTTTCTTGCGATAACTTTAAGAAATATTCTCGCACTAAAATGATTTTTATACCGTTTTGAAATCCCAAAAAATATCTTTTCACTTATGCAGATTTAGTTTCTGTAAAATCCTTTGATCTAGATTTAATCAAATTTTAAACATATTTTTAAGTGTATTTCACAGTAATATTTTCAATATTGTGATTGAAACCGAAATCGGTTAAAAAAACTATTGTAACGCTTCTATTGCCAGCTATTGTAAAACTTCTATTCCATGTTTATGTAGTTTATAGGGCGAATAAAACTGTAAAATTACAGTATCTCTCAATTTAGACGATACAGCCGGACACAATAGCGCAATGATGTCATGAAACTGGTCTTCGTTAGAAAAATTCATGAGCTGTTCATATACATATAAGGCTATTAAAATAACACAGCCATGATGTGTGACAATTTGTCGGAATCATGGGCAGAAAGTTTTATCTAAACTATTTGACTGAAATTAAATATAACCGATATCACCGGCGAACCAGCTCGTTGACAAAGGCGGCTAGTCAATAAATAAAAACAAATATATATTCCAAAGTTAGTAAAATAAAGAAATATTAACCTAAAATAAGTCATCAACATGTAAAAATATGTTGAAGGTGAAATTAAATTGACCATATTACTAAAAGAGGGCATCATAATGTTAACTTCTAGAGCTACAAAATAAATCAGCAACTGGCGGAGCGAATTCCCTAGTTGCACTGTTGCGTTTAATAACGATCTAGTATTTGCGTGCATATTGCTAATTTCAGCGAGTGCTCTCTTTGTGTGTGTTGGTTGTATTTTACTATTTGTGTTTTTTTCTCGTAGAATAAACGGTCGTTACCCGTGATGGATCGTATTGGATTTCTCACCGTGCTTCCACTGGAGAATTTTCAGAAAAATACCATGAATATGATTAAAATTACAATTTATTTAGAACATCTATGTTAATGCCTTATGCTTTTAGATTTTTGTTTTAAATTCTCACTTTTGGGGGTAAGAGAATCATAATCTACTAATAAAAGAATTTTTATCTGTATTTCTTAATTACTAATGATTATTTCCTTTTTTTTTAGTCTTTAACGTATTTCATATTTCGTTATTTTAATTATTACTCAACCTTTTAATCGAATTTTTTTCTTCTCAAATGCCGATGAGTTACTTTCATACAGAATCAATAATTAGTTGAAGAAAAATCAATTGACTGATAATTAAATTGTGAGGAAATTAAAAAAATTATATTAACACCGGGTATGCATGACTGTTCAAAATTTTAGAATCCTAATAGTTCAAGAAACGACGAAAAAATCGATTGTAAAATTCCACCTTTACAAACTTAAAATTAAATAAAAGTGTGTAAAAATGGCTTTTTATTTATTAAACTTAAGGCAATTGTATATGCAAAGAGGCATTACATTCTTCATGAATTATTTTCAGATTGAACTAATATTGATAAAGCATTACAGAATTTACAAAAGAAATATAATTTACCATTTGACAAAAAGACTTCGTTTAATTATTTTTGTTTCATCTTTTATTTTATTTTTTTTAAATTTGAATTACTAATTGGATGTTATTTTTGTTGATATTTCTCAAATTATTTTTTAACATAGGTATTGTTTGAAATGTACATTGATAATTATTTGCAAACTCATTGTTATATTATTATTTTTATCTAGAAATAGATTTACATAAAAAAACAACAACGAAATTTAAAGTATAAACCACAGGCATTTAAACATGATCTACTTTTTATTTTCTCGAGTCCAAAATGATTTCAGTGTTCTGTTTTTTAATCATTTTCGCTTAATTTGATTTGTTTCAAATTTGGTAAAGATGGATTATCGAAATCTATTTTGCGCTCATTTTTTTTATGGCAGCAGTGGCGGTTCGTCCATAATAACTATGAAACTGCTGTACTCCCTGAAATTATTTTTTAAAGTTTGCATTTCCTTTTTTCAGCTAATTTGTTTGATCGATCCTCTTTGCTTATTTAATTATAATCAACAAATAAAACGAACCTGAAAATTTGGTCTCCCCGTAACTTTTTCACATACTCTCTAATGAATGTATTTATGTATCATTAATCGCATGCGCTGGTGAATAATAGTTATGATTTTTGGTGGGTTTTTTGGCGATTAATCGATGGGGGGCTGTTAATACACAAGTATAAAAAGAAGCGATTCTATGTTTTGGGCGGTTTTCTTCTCGAGCGATTGGAACCAAAATTTGGCATAGAACTATAATTGTAATCATAAAATCACACTCCAAATTTCATATTTAAGTCATTGCATTTCCGAATAGACCGACAGATTGTCAAACCTCTGCGAAATTAGTTTCAAATTTGATACTTAACTATATTATAGGTATTAAATATCTGCACCAAATTTTATCAAGCTAATTTTCTTCATTTTATAGCTACCATGTTAACTTATATTTGGACAACCAGATTTTCTTTGATTGGATTTCGTTCAAACTTTGCTAGAAATGTACAAATGGTGTAGAAACCATCTACCAAATTTCATTTGTATAGAAAGTATCATGTATATAGACATTTGTATAGAAAGTAGAAGTATCATGTTCATAGGCAGACATAATTCGAAAAATGTGTTTTCCAAGGGAAGTCTAATAATGCAGATTCGTCAAACTTTCGAGTTCGAATTTCTTGAAGATTACAATACTTTCCCCCTATATACTTCGGAGACAACAGCAACAAAAACGTAAAAATAATGCCGAAAGTGAATCAGTTGGGATTAGTTTGTGAGTAGCACATAAACACCATTGCTCCAGACAATAGATAGATTAATGGGAGATGAAAACAGTACTTTCAATTCAGGGACGTTAGAGCTGCAATCAGATCAGCCCAGGTCTGGAGAACGACAAATAGAATAATTTATTTTTATTTCACTCCCATTCAAAATTCGCTTTCGTCCTTTCAGTTTTTTCTCTCTTTCACTTTTTTTCTTTCACTGGCCGTTTATGAATTTTGATTCCGATTCTTGTTATCGGGCCAAAAACACAATTGGTTTCTTGGATACTCCTGTTCCTTTATTAAAAGTTTCTCTGCGAAAAAAAGACATAGTTAATTTTCTAAAATATTATTCAAGTAAAAAAGTTTGGAAGAAATATCTTTTACAATTAATTAACACAGGCAAAGAACGTTAAATTTATTATGAGTTTTCTGTTACAAAACTGCACAGAATTTATAATACTCATTATTTAATATTTTAGAAATGCAATAAACTTCACATATGGCTTTGAAATAAAAATTCTTAGACTTCTTATGAGCCAAGTAGCTTTTTTTTAATTGCAATTTCTTAGTAGATATTTTATTTTATTTATTTATTTGCAATACTAATTTCTGAGTTGATGATAATTAGAAATTGTGTATTGTGGTTTCGTGAAGAAAATGTACAAATTTAAAATTTTCAAAATTTAATTTCCAATCTGTGAATTTAATTAAATTTTTATTCCGAGTCCGTTGCGCCATTTAGTTGGCTATTTTATGAGTTTCAAAAAAATTTTCAAGTTATTGTACTATTTATAATAATGTATTATAAATTAATGGCTAAAAAATAAACACAATAAAAAGTTTCTACTTTTTAGAAAATTTAAAAAAAATGCATATTTAAATAAATTTATTTATTCTATGAATTTCAATTTTCTTAATTCTATTTTTTTATTTGTTTCATAGTTAAAATTGTTTCTTGCTCTAAATAAGACTCTGACAAGACTCCATTCAGATTACGATAATAATTTTGATTCACAAGTAAAGCCTTTACTGATACTCTAAACTGAATTCTGGAACTCGAAAACATCACCGGTAAATAGATTTTTCTTGGTCTATTACATTTTCGTCGTTTCTAAAATAATTTTTAAAAAAATATCTAATACAAAATTAAAATTTCGAATTTTTAAAGAACAACTTTTAAAAAAACTGGCTAGCAGAAAGACTAAAAATTGACTGCTCCTAATTTGCTGTCACAACATTTCAGTTAATGATCTGAACCACTAATTAAGGAAACATTTTGGAAAAATCTCAGGGACCATCTTCAATCCAAACTTTTCTTCGCTGTCACGCTTTTCTAACTCATTCCTCTTATCATTTAAGTCCTCCTCTCTCACCCCCTTTAACTCCATCTTTCTACGTGGCAAACCTAAACAAAAGAGGAACTTGATTTAGGCGAGGATTTTCTAATGACGAACCGTGCGCGTGTTGAGATTTTTTTTCTTTTCTCCCTGTTTCAATCTTCTTTTTCGCTCATTTATGACGACAGAGGAACGAGAGGGGTGAGCGAAAGGAAGGGAGGGGGTGACACAATCGATCGTTCGGAATTCCGACGGAGATGCTGAAGATGAGTCACACTCTCCTGCTCTTTCCGGTCAACTTTGGGAGAGCGCCAAAAACGGTAGCCAAATTCTTCCCATTTGGCGAGAATCCAATGCACTGCGGTTCTATCAATCACTTTGGTACAAAAGAGCACCCAACTTCGAAGAACGTGAAATTTTATTAACATCTTTATATACCACCGACTTTCTGACAATAAAAAGACGCTGGTGCGTTTTCTGTCACTGATTTATGAATCTTGATAAGAAGTTAGTTTCGTAATTGATATTAATTATTATCTGTTCTATGTAATGGTGAAAAATATCCAATAAAAATTCCATTACTGACGAAATCGGTAGGCGTTGCGTCCTCTGCAATATTTATCGGATTCGCGATAAATTCTATTTAAGGACAGTAAATGTAGATAATCAGTAGTTTCAAAATTAGCACAAAGTAGTGCAAAGTAGCTTTCTTCGATGCAATCATGTAATTGCTATTAAGAAATAAATGTTTTTATTCGATCTCGACAATAGATACGAAACATTTAGCTTGTTTTCTTTACTCAACTTGATTGCATCGAAAAAATATTTTTAATAGCTTCATTCTGTTGATTGATTGATTGAAATGGATGAGAATGGGATTTTTGGCAACAAAGGCCGTTATCTCCTAATGCGAAAAGAATTCATTCAACAGATGTTAAAAAACTTCAGAGATTGGAGAAGGATCCGAAGATGCTGCATATTAGAAATGCTTTCTGAATAAAGGTTTTGAGTGAAGATCGATATTATGTTTTGAGAAAAGATTTGACCTATGAGTTGCGTATTTGGAACAAAACAAGATGATATCTTCAATGTTATTTTCATGATTACAAACTTGGCAGTGAGGATAATTGTGTAGATCAAAACTATTCAACAAAGCTGGAGTTATAATCATTCGGGACAAAAGATGTGCAGTTATGATATCTTCTCTTCTATTTTTGAGCCATGGATTAAGGGAAAACATAGTGGGAACATCGCCAATAGATTTTTAATCTTCGCCATTTTTAAAAATGTGATTCGTTTTTTGTAGTGAGGTTTCCTGATAATGAAAAATTATATCTTCTGCAACAATCCCCTCCAGCAATGGGTGCGACTCCGTGGCCATTTTTGCGAGTACATCCGATTTTTCCTTCCAATGGATCTGTGAATGTCCTGAAGACTACACCAAGCATATTTTCTGATTTAATTTTCCACGGGCTTGAATTTTACCAACTAATCTGTGAATGACTATTGGAACTTTGATTATGATGCATTTTAAAGCTTGAAGGACCGAATAGCTGTCTGTCAACAAAAGCAGATTTTTTCCTATAACTGAAAGTTCATCCAGGGATTGACAAAGTACCAAGGCTTAATTGTGTTGTGTTTTTTGTAATAAAGAACACTTTAAAAAGGATTTAAACACCAAACATTAAATTTTTATCAGCAAGAATGTTGGTTGCAATAATTGAAATATGCAGTTCAATAATTTTTACTGAAAAGTGGAAACTATTCTTAAATCAGTACTCTTGAAACTGATCTGATGCAGACGTTATTTTTCCAGAGCATAACATGCTGTTTATGTAATTTCCGCCATAAATAAATATCTTGAAAAACTTGATAAGTGTTTTATCTCAATAAGCGAAAAAACAAATTATTTATTTCAATATCCGATACTCCGAACACATAAAATGTGCATCGGAATATCGACCATCTTGATTATTATTGTTAAAAGCCGCATTTTTTCTAAGTATTGCGTACTATGTATGAACTATGAATTGTATTAACATTTCCAATAAATAACAACTTGGCTGATAAAAATATATCCTATTTCTAAGATGTTTTAGGTTTTAAGATTGTGGCCTCTTAAAGAATGTATGGTGAAGCAGTTCGGGCTCTGTTTTTTTTATAATCTGATATGATAATAACAATTAACTTTTGACAGATTTTATTCAAAATTTGATTACAGATGTACATTTGAAATGCAAAATCTTTGTACTAAATTTCATTTATCCAAATCCTTATATTTTATATTGTTACGAATTTTTTTTACTGGGTTCGTTTGGATAGTGGAAGTGATATGGTGTAAAGAACGCTCAATCAGCAGGCGGCAGTAGAAAAATAATCAACGACGTTTATTTACACGAAGACACACAGGACAGCACAAAAGCGACAGCTATATACAGCACAGAGACGACTATCTTCAACCGAGACGTGTAGCATACAACCAGAATCTACTGCAGACAGTAGCGCACAGCTCAGTTCAGCACGAGCTTGACTCCGTCGCTCCGCTTCCGACTATGACTCTCGACTACTACCTCGATGACTCCGTCCTCTCTGTGTTCAACTTCTACTCCGGCCACTCGGACTACTGTCTTCTCAGATTCGGACTACTCTGTCTGACTTCGTCCATCTGGCAGCTGCAGCTCCTTTTATAAGTCTCAGAAGGCGGGGCTAGAAGCCACTCAACCAATCAGGAAATTCGAGGCGTATCTCGGTTCCTACTGGACGGATCGGGAAAATTCTCGAAATTTCGGGTATAATCTATTTTGGCACCAAAGTCGCCAATTCGCCAAATGGTCGCCAAGTTTGTCGCCAAGCTCTGGGACCTCTGATGTGCCACACGGACTCCGTCCATTACCGATGACTTTAAAACAGTCTTTCTAATAGTGGAACAAACTATGCTGGGAAGCCGAATTGCAGGTTTGTAACAATATTTATTGTGTTCACTTGTAGCCGAACATATAGACTTCCTTTAAATAGATTTCATTAAAATTTTATAGAAATCTACATATTTGGTGTAAAATCCATACACCAAATTTCATCCGTCTAGTTCAAAGCATTTTTGATTTACAAATTTCACAAAGAGTCAGACATTATTTCAAAAAGGTGTTTTTCGGACTAAACGAGATCTGAGACATAGATATTTTTTGAAATCTCGAATAGAATTTTTGACGATTACAATACCCTGTCTCTGTATTTTTCGTATATGAGAAAATAAAAATAGACAGATCGTTTCAATTTTTAAATGGTTTACGTTTAATATTTGAAACTTCTTATTATTCAATATAATCATGCGTCAAATTTCATTTTCTCTTAGGTTTTTTATATTACCGTATTAACATGCAATCAATTTTGCTTCTTGCTAACTGTTTTCAAGGAGTTAGGATCGCATAACAAATTTCATCTAACTAGTTTGATGCATTTTTGAGTGATTGTTTTTATAGACAGATAGACAGGTAAAATTCAATCTTTTTTTTCTACTCGGTATATCTAAAGAGAGGAGATTAATTAAAATACCGGAAAAAAGGATTTATTTAATGTTTACAAGAATTTTATTCTTCGTATACGAAAAAATATAAATTAATGTCATATCGATATTCAAGTTGTACAAATTTAATCTGATAATTTTTGGCAAATTTTAAAATTTTCTCATTTTTTGAAATTTTGAATATTAAATTCGTATTTTTTAATCTGAAGAATAATTGTTCAAAATTAATTAAATATCTGATTTCCACTTATGTGTTTATCATGCAACAACTGTAAATACAACATTTCTTATTGTATTTTACAATATAAATAACCCAGAGTTTGGCAAAGTTTCAGATTATATGCGTTTGAAGTTTGACTAAATAGTTACTAAACAGCTACATTATATAATTAAAAAAAATAAGTATATCTGAAAATAAATTTTCTATAATTTTTTTTATCTTTTTGTGGAAGTTTTCAGGAACGGAAATTTTTCCCCGGAATAGTTAATAAACATTGTAACCATAACAATAGACACACTGAAAATAAACTGTTTCCTACAAATTGTCCTTAAATTTTTTTATAGTAAATTTCTCTTATTTACAAATATTTCTAGAACAAAGAAGTAATATGCTTTTTATATCAACTTATTATGTTTATTTTATTTACTTTACTTAATATGATTACGTTTATATTCAATTTAATTTTTTGTGCATAATTTAATATCCATAATTAAAATAACTCGAAAATCTTGTTACTTTAATAGCCTTGCACCTATTCTTTTCATTGTGTATATGAACCAATCTTAGAAAGTTATGTTCGATTGTGACATTTGGACATAATTTTGAGCGTGATTACATCGTTATGTGACATCGTAATGCTATTAAAAATATAAATCTCAGTATAATCTATCATTGAACTTTCAAAGTATTGTTAATTACCACCTTATATCTTATGAAAACAAATATTAAGTAGAATCCTTTTTTCTTGTACCGCAGTAGCCTGGTGGTAAAGTCTCAGCCTCAGAACCGGAGGGTTTCAGATTCGAGACTCGATTTCATCGAAGAATCGTCGAGTAAGAGAGTATGGAGAACGTTAAGTTCGTCAGGGCCAAACGTCTTCCTGTTGTTGAGGTGTGGAAGTTTGGAGAGAGAGTGACAACTCAGATGTCGTCCTTGTCATCTCATCCGATTCAAAATCATGAGGTCCGTTCCAAAATAGCCCTAGTGTTGCTTTAAAAACGGCATGTTAATATAACTAAGCAATTCCTTAGCCAACAACAACGGAAAAAATCGCGCGATTTAGTATTTGACGCAACAATGAAAACGGCTTGATCTTCATTTCATAAAATGAAATCTAAGAATAATGCCAGAAAACATTTTTAAAAAGTGCTAATATTCAGGAAAAATTTGTACTACAATTATATTAGTATCATTAAAAAATATTTTTAACTTTTAAAACGATATAAAAATTAGCTTTGTTCAAAAATTTATATGAAAGTTATAGTGAAAAGAAACGTTAACATTTTAACATTTCATTTAATAATTAATTAAAATTCTAATTAAAATTTCCACAAAAAAATCAGCTCTACTGTGCAAATCCCTATTCTTCACATTATATCTGTGCTAAATTTGGTAACTAGATTAAATGGTCTGCTCTGTGCAGCGGAAATACACGTGAACAAACATATTCACCTTCATTATTAGTAGAGATATATTAGCTTTGAGATTCACACAGATGTAACTCTCCGTTTCTTAAACATGACCATGAAGTCAGGTAAATACAGAGTTCTCTCAAGGATTTCAAAAACAAAAGTTCCAAACGATGTATGAATAAAATGGATGATTCACCACTGTTTGATTGATGCGTTGTCTCTCAATTCCTGTTTGTGATGAATTTAGATTTTTATTTCGCAAATACGTTTCCAGCGAACGGTAAGTAGTTTTCTTGATATTGGACGATTTTTATTGTCTGACTGACAAAAGGAAAAGTGTCTTTGCTTCCGAATATTTTAATTTATTTGTTTAAGAAATAATTAAAAAAAACTTATATACTCGTCAAAAAATGCTTTAAAGTCAACAAAAGATTCAGGCTCAAAATTTTGGTAATTCTTGACATTTTAATGCAGCATTGAGACTTAGAAAGACATTTTAAAATTATATATTTGTATTTTATAAGTTAAATGATCGAAATTTGCGTGTGGTCGTAATAAAAATGGTATTTTTGAATTTTATTTTCAAAAGCTGAAGTAGTAATGGTAGCAATAATTGGTTTATGAACATGTGTTAGAGTTAAAAGAATTAAACCTCGCTTGTGATGAACATAGTAATAATGACATTGTAATCCTGTTGATAGTTCATTAATGTCTATTTATTTAAAAACTTATACACACATAAAAAATAGCTTTAAATTCATCATAAGATTCAAGCTGAAAATTTTGCGATTCTCGACATTTTAATGCACCCTTAGAAAGGTACTTTAAAATCACATATTTATGCGCTATAAGCTAAAAAGACAAAATTAGGCCCGCGGTCCTATTAAAAAAGTTGTAAATCAATATTAAACTTTTTATCCTTTTTTCAAACACTGAAATAGCAATGGCAGAAAACAGTTCATAAGCAAGTGTTATAGTTAAACCTCGCTTATAACGAACATAATAAGTATGATATTGTAATCGAATTGATAGATTATTAATGTAATATTTATCAATGTTTGTTTTTCAGTTTCAATTGCGAAAAAATTAATTCCAAAAAATGGTTTGATGCAATCTTTTACAAATTCTGACATTCGTTGAATTTGATATTTTTATGCGTATTATTTAGTCTATCGCCTCCTCGATTTTTAAGATATAGAAATGAATAAGAAACCACTTGAAAGATGAGTACAGTTAAAGTGGTTTGAGTGAAATTGAAAATCGATATTTTTTATCTCAAAATGCAAACAGGCAAAGAAATTCAGCACTATTTGACAAATATCTCTTCCATTAATATAAATTAAATACTAAATTCCATTAATCTAAAAGTATAATATCTATTTCTACTAATAATAAGCAATAATATATGTGTGTGTTGGCTCTCTGTAGTTTCGATAATTTAATCTAGATGCATCGAATTGGACATAAATATGCTTTAAGAGTTAGAAAATGCATTTTGGTGCACCTTTTCTTTAAATTTAAATTTTAATAAAATCGAGCGAGTTTTTGATATTTTTCCTGAATAATTGCAACAAATATTGCATAAAATATTTGTTAAATTATTTAAAAATTAAATTATTAAAATTAAAATTAAATTTTAAATTAATTTTTAAAAATTGAAAAATTTATTTTCTAATGATATCAATTTAGTTCACATAAGATTTAATCCTGGAATTTGATAATTATTTATATACTGGCATAATCTTCAACAATATTTTCATTTTTACAATGAAATTTCAATTGTTTTCATCGTTTCATGAAAAATTTAATCTCTTTATTTTCTGCTATTTATTGAAATTAAAGGAAGAAAGAGTTTATTTTTTAGCCACTTTACATAGGAATAAGAAGTTAATGTTTAACGTGCAATAAAAAGATATATTACAGGAAATGCGAATAAAAGCCTCAAAAGTAATAGAATTTTTCTAAAAATTATGATCGAACTGAATAATAAGTTCTAAAAAAAGTAAATGAAAGCTCAATGTCACTTTGAAATAAGAAAACAATTACAAAATCATGATTGAAGAATTTTCATTTTTTAAAAATTTAATATCATTTTTAATCTTTTATGAATAATAATCCAATAAGTATTGAAGTTAGAGCTACCCATCTAATTTGACTAAAGCATGCTTTGGATGAAAGTGAAATGCAGCAGCAATTTCTGCGTGTAAATCTTAGATTAAAAAATGTAAATGATAAACTTACATTGCAACAATTTATGTATGTAATGCAAATTTATCATTCAATGTCATTCATGAAAGAAAATATCAAAACACTTTTCGTATTTTTTCCATTTGTTTTCCAAGCTGTTTTTAAAAAAGAATAATACAAAAATTTTATTCCTCATCAAAAACTTTCAAAAAGATTCTTTTGTTCTCATATTTGTGTAGTAACTGGAACTTGTATTAGGTATTTTTCTTCCTCCATTTTAAAAACGTTTTGGGAAATTTCTGAAATTAAGGAATAAACAGCGTTAGTTTTTAGAATACTACATTTCTAGCCATGATAAATTCTCTATAATTTAAATTTATTATTTTATCTATTTTATGACTATTTAATTCATTAATTTCTAATTCTATTAAATTTAAGATTATTTTAAATATTTAAAAATATTGTAAAAAAAAACAACTCCCCCATCCCCAATTATTGGTCTGTTTTCATCAATTTTTATTTCATTTATAGGTTTAGGACATTTAGATATGTAATTAGTGGTCGGAATCATAGACATGAAATGATATTTAAATGAATGATCTGAAATGAAAATTAACCAAGTATTCCAGGTGAACCAGCCGTAAGACAGAGACGGCTAGTCTATGCATAGTATAAAATGAAGTCTTATGAAAGCAGTCTGTTTTTTTGAAGCAGAAAAACTTGAGAAATACTTAACTGATATTGAGGATATTTATACCATTTTGTAGGACATTTATTGGGGAAGGTTTTAGTATATCGAAGTCTTATCAAAATAAAAAAAGGAGCTTCATAATTGCAATTTTAATTATTTTTCTACCACGATTCGGCATGTGTAAAACAGCAGTATTTGTGCTTTGCACTTATCCGCGCATGTGCGAAAACCTCAAACTCTCATGCACAAATAGCAAGAGTTGTGGTATGCATATGCGATACATTTCTTTATTTACGTCTGATTTTAAACAGTGATTCGAAACTCATTAAGCCCCAAAACATTAACTGATATTGGAGATACCTGTACCGTTTTGTAGGGTATTTATTGGAGAAGGTTTTCTTACCTTTTTAACAGTCTAAATATTTCTGAATGTGTGCTATAAAAATTGTTTTGTATTTATTTTTGATGATTTCTAAATAATTTTTTATGTATATTTGATGTTGCGTGACATGCCCATGTCATATCGGGCGGGGCTAGACTTAAGTTTAAAGCTAATTTTTCCTCTTGGATGTTATGCCATGGTCAACGCTGTGCGGGTACTGCTAGTGTATAACATATCATCGTATTATAAGAATAAAAAAGTGGAAAAGAAAGTTTTTTTTGTCTTTTAATTCATGTAACTACAAATAACAGAATATTGTTCCAATTATGTTCTGCTTATTGATGTCTGTGGCACCAGAACTTTCAACAAATAATTCTAAATGCAGTCGCACCATTCTAAATTTATTATGTGTTCAAGTGGCTTTAATTATCTATGATTTAACATCTAAAATCTATTTTCTAACTCTTAAGAATCAAAGATATTAAACACAGAATGACATTTATTGACGAATAGAAAAATCTACACGAACACAAAGATATTCACCGTTACATCTCTAATTAGACATTACAAAATTGAATAGCTAATAAAAAAACGTATCAATGTTCTAGAAAAACTGCGCATGCGCCGGTAACTATGGCAATCGCAGCTGGAAAGGGAAAAAGACGTCTATAAGATCGAACACTGTTAATTTGATTGTTCTCGTTTTTCATACATTTAAATTCAATTAATTACAGTAAATCATTAATCAGTAAACAATTTGAAATTATTTCATTATAATTTGACAACACGTAATCCTGAAACTACTTACGAATAAAAAAATCTTTTTAATAAACTTAGTTAAATCATAATCTAATAACAGAACTAAAACACTTATCTTACCTTATTAGATTATAATATTCCTATGCATGGTTCAATTCTTATATTGAAATTCAATAACAAAGTAGTGTTTTTTAATTTTTGCTTTCAAATAAATTAAAATTTATGTTTGTATTTTCTTAATAGCTACAATCTAGAACGCAAGCACTTTAAAGGTTTCTCCGCGATGACTAAGGTGACACATGACGTCATGACACATATCAACAACAGGATTTCGGAAAACTTCGATCAAGCTTATTAATTGGGGAAGCCCAACAGAAAGCGTTTTACTTGTAAACAACTTCTTTGAGTATTAAAATAATAATTGATTTATAATCTATTCATCTGAGAAATCTTCTTTCTCGGAGAAGGTTTATATTTATTCGTAAAACTATAAATCAGTTACTTTAAACATAAAAAGGAATATCGTTTAATTTCTCGATGGGAAATCAAGAATAAATTCCTATATAATATTGGAATTTGCCCATCCAATAATGAAGCAGGCAAAAGGGAAGGGGATATTTTAAAACTCCATCCAGTATTACAGATGGCAGTGGACGATTATATATATATATATATATATATATATATAATAAAGGAAAGAGTTCATATATGTTGGCAATCTAGAGGCTAGCTGCTTGGCGTAGAATTAACAAACAGATACTTTGAAAGCTGGAAGGAATGTTGGCTGTGTATTTAGGAGCATTTTTTACAAACTTTTAATTATAATTTTAATTACGTAAAAATTTAATGAAATGTTGTCTCGATTTGTTATGATAACTCAAGAAATATTACTGCACGAAATTAGTTATTACAATAAATCTTAAATTTAAAAAGCTACCTTTTTAATAATACTCATTTAAATATTGTGAAAATTTTTTCTGAAATTTGCCATTTTTTTAATGTTTTGTTTTATTTTCAACAATAGATTACATTTCTAAACTGCACTTTTAATTATTTCCATTGTTTGTTCAAATAAAATATCGCGTTGTTTCACTGCCGACAGTTAAGGAAATGAGGATTCTGTCTCATATTGTTTGCCAACGGATTCTAAACCCTTCCGCATTTTTGCGCATGCGTTAGGATGGGTTTAATTCGAAAAAATAAGGGTAAGGGAAAAGATGAAAGGAGGAAATGTTTGCATTTAACAATACATTGAATTCCGGAAATGCCCACATTCTTCCGCGTCTCACCCCTTAGTGCGATAGAATCGTCTAAAAGTGGTCGTCTCAGGTTACTGAAACGAATAATATTTGTGTAATTTACATGAGGGACAAGAAAGTGATTTGAAGTGCTGCGAAAATTACAGGATAAATTTTCTGGACAGTTAACGTTTTTAATAGCAATATTATGTATTGGGACGATTTTTTTTAGAATGGTTCAAATATATGGTTATATATGGAACAAATATATGGTTATTGAAATAACACAGGTTTGATATCTATCATAATTTGATATTTAAAAATATTTTCTTGGGGGAAACATGATCATTAAATTATGCATAAGTATTTGAAAGAAAAACACAATCAATATTCTCGGGGTGGACCAGTTGGTCGCCAAAGGTGCCTAGTATCCAATATGTACGAATATTAGCGTGGGTTAATATATTTTCGATTTTATTCTGCTTTTATTGCAAAGCAATTTGAATTTCTCAATCAAAGTGTGCATTTGCTTTCTGACGAAATCTAAATATGTGATGACGCAGTCGAAACCGGTTAAATATGTTTGAAATATTTAATTTCCTTGAGATTGCAACCATTGAGAGATGAAAATGATTCTGATTGACATGGGGTTAATCTATAATTAATTCAGAGTATCGTTAGAGCACACTAAAGTGCCTCAGGTGTCTTTCGCATTCTAAAGATTGAAATGACATTAATGTCTTTATCTGATGAGAAATTAATTAATTCTGAAATCTAGAGATTAGAATAATCTCACATAGAATAACTAGATGAAAATTAAAACTTCAATTCTTTTTAGTCAATGAAAAGAACAGTGCCTCGGTTTTTTTAATAAATGGGAGAATTTAATGCTATTAAAAAAATGTATCTTCCATACTGAAACGTACTTAAACATCTCATAAATAGTATTAAAATAATGAGGTGAATTTATTAATGATGATCTCTTGAAGAACTGGCTAATTTAATTTTTAGATACTAAGAAATCAAGAAAGTTTACACAGCAAGTTATTGAAAAACAGAGTTGTATATTAGTTGTTTTTAGGTCATAAGGTCACAATGATAGCGGAAGCTAATCCAGAAAACCATCAGATGATTACAATTGTCGAATATAGGGGAGATTTCCCTAACGAAGTATTTTTGCATTGTTCGTGAGCACATACCCAATGCTCCTGTTTGCAAATAATAGAAGATTCTACCCAAGAAAAATCAGGAAAGAGTTTTTTTTACTAATCATCCATTTATTCACATCTAGCCACTCCTTATTTTTATACAATTTGCAACAAGTAATTCCATATCATAGTTACGAATATTTCTTAAAGACAATAAAATTATTTTCTTCCTAAACTACTAATTTCACAAGAAATTTTCCGTGTTTCCACCTGATCGTTAAAATAAATTTATTCTGCTTTTCCTCGCGAACTACTGATCGCTCGCACTCACGCAAACGTCTACTCTTCTTGACTGCTTAGCAAACAAGAAATTTTTTCTGCATAACTTACAAGACAACGGGAATGCGCTGTAATCTGAGGTTAGGAAGAGGAACTAATCCCGTAAACAACATATAACTTTAACTAATGGTTAAAAGTTTTTATTTTCACAAAATCCTTACGCTGTACTGAAAACAGGCTTAATCATGAAATT
>JAPMOR010029492.1:1221-37393 GCA_026543865.1 Argiope aurantia
TATATAGTATAAAGATGAATGTTTCCATGCATTTTATAAAAATCTGCAATTTTTGTCTAATGCTGATGAAACCTGGCACATGTGTTCGCGAAAACAAACAAACAAAAAGAATCAGTATGAACAATTCAAAATCTAAAAGTGAATTAAATTAATTGAAACATTATATGATTTAGCGTTTTTTCATTTATTGAAAATATTATTCCATAAAAATTATTTTTGCACTATTTTAAAATTCAAAACCTCTTTTTTTACGATACTAAGTTCCCTTCAGTACAATTTTTCATTATTTTTTTCTTTCCTTTTTAAATTTAGATTGCTGCAAAATCTGTAACGATGTTTTTACTATTTCGATGCAATTCAAACTAATTTCATTGTTCATTTTTCAAACCGTTCAATCGCGGACTTTTGTTATTATATCTATATCTATATCTATCTATCTCTCCCTCTCTCTATATATATGTGTGTGTGATGTATTTCTTAATCTATATTAAATCCTAATTAATTTCCTGATTTCTATGTTAATGTAGCCCATATTAACTTTATTCTTAATTGTTTTCTTATTTCCTGATCCAATTCCCATTTTTTTTATTTAATTAATTCAACATGCGCACTATAAAACTGCATTTTCTCACACTCCGAGTGAAGGATTAAAAATCCTTAAAGTTTACCACATTCTTTTAAAGATACCTAAGATTCCCTGTTTTAAATCGATATGTTTCAAAGAAATCCCTATCAAAATCTCATTGTAAAAACCACTGAAGGGAAAATTTTGGTCTCTTTTGCTCTTCTGCACTTGTATCGCGATGTAGACTGACTCATCTGGGTCTATGGTCGTTATACTCATCTATGGTCGTTATTTGTACAAATTATGCCTCCCGGAATGGAATAAGGCGAATTTGAAAATTAAAAAAAAATTTCTTCTATTCGGGCACGCAACGCTCAAATTTGTTTCACACACACGCACGTTTCTTTTCTGCATTCTGCCTATATGGTTAGGCAATTTTATTCCCAAAATTTAAATTGAATACCTAAATAGTTTTAAAGACAAATGAACTTTTATGAGTGTTGTCAAACTCAAAATTTTACAGCTAAGGAGCGCAAGATTAGTTTCGCTTTCAATTTGAATCATTTTTTTCATTTTAAAGATTTATTAATGATAGTTTTTTTTTGAATAAATCAGTTCTTTAGAAAAAAATTATTATTATTTTTCGCTTCTCTCTTTATGTTCTGCGGTTGTTGTTGTTTTCAGTTTTCATTACTGCGTAATTAATATTCATAAAATGGACTTTTTGAAGACTAAAATTTGTTTTGTCTCAGTTTTTTTTTATTATTAAAAGCTTTTCAGTCTAACATTTTGTTTTTCCTTATTAATTTTTTCTTTGAGAAGTTTTTCCATTGACAAGAAGAAACTTTTTAAAATTGAGGAAGTTTCGGGTCATAGTAGAATCGGAATACTCTGACTTTTTTATTCAGGAAAAGGGTCAAGGTAATATTTTAAGTATTTTAAGCGTGACTGTTTTTATTTTAAAAATGAATAATATTTTAAAGCAACTTCCCCCTTCTGTTAAAGGTTACTTATAAACTGACGACCTGTACATCTCCTGTATAGGAATGCACATGAATTTTATAGAAAGGCAATTGCAAACTGCAGTAAATAATATAACAAGATGGTGCAATGCCAAACTGCAGTAAATAATATAACAAGATGGTGCAATGCCAAACTGCAGTAAATAATATAACAAGATGGTGCAATGCCAATGCTTTCACGGGGCCGCGGTGGCCTGGTGGTAAGGTCTCAGCTTCGGAACCGGAGGGTTTCAGGTTCGAGACCCGATTCCCCCGAAGAACCGTCGTGTAAAGGGGTCTGTTGCACGTTAAATCAGTCATGACCAAACCTCTTCCCGCTGGTGTGGAGAGGGGAGTACCAGTTCAGGTGTCGTCCTCGTCATCTGACCACGGTTCAAAATTACGAGTTTCGTCCCAAAATAGCCCTAGTGTTGCTTTAAAACGGGACTTTAATATAACTAAACTAAAGCCAAAATTTTTACCATTTCGGCTTCAAAAACTACTAATGTCCACCACTTTTTTCGAAAAAGAAATCTACACCCTGATCCTGAAATAAAACTAAGTGAAGTAATTATACCATTCAAAAATGAAGTTAAATTTCTAGGTATTACCTTTGATAAGAAGCTTACTTTTCAACACCACATAAAAGTATTGCGGAAAAAATGTGAAAAAGCATTGAACATATTAAAAGTTTTGTCAACTACGGCTTGGGGAGCAGATCGGCCATCCATGCTTAAAATATACTAAGCTCTCGTTCTATCCAAGCCGGATTATTGTTGTGTTATTTACGGATCAGCTAGAACCATAAGCTGTTCACCATAATGTTCTCAGGCTGTGTTCAGGAGCCTCTCCAGTTCAGAGCCTTTATGTTGATTGCTTTGAGACTTGGCGATTGATTTTAGGCGACAAAGTCTATCACCCATCGCCATCTACTTTTTGAAGAAGAGGCACCAATGTGCTCTCATTACAATTGCATCACGTTCTCAGGGAATGTCCACATTTTAGTAATCACCGTTTATATCATTTTAACAACTTCACATTTTATCATTTGCTTGATAAAACACCACATGCTCATCTTTTTGCTTTTTTGGAAATTAACAGGTTTTTTTTCCATATTTAAGTATTCATCTTTTACAAAGGTTTTCACATTGCTTTTTATAGTTGAAATTTTATATTTTAATCCTAAAAAAAATACAGTTTGGCGCTGCATAATCACCACTATGGCTCTTGTACCAATAAAATCCAAATCCAATCCCTTTAGAAGTAATCATGATCTGAACGTTTTCGAATTACTGAGTTTGTTATGTGATTTTTTGACTGCAATTGTATTTCTACATCAAATTTAAATTTCACTCGATAGGAGAAAACGCAAATTCGTCTTTATTAGAGAGTATGCAAGAGAGTTTTGTGGAGACCACTTGCGCTATTTGGAATTATGTCTGCTTATCTGTGGATACGATAATTCCAAAACGCTATGAGCTAGATGGATAAAATTTGGGATGTGAGATTTTGCACTAAATTTATCGATTTCAATCAAAATTGGAAAAAAATCCATTCGCATGAAGTCTGTCTGTCTGAGGCAAATGAACGCCATAATTAAAAAACAAAGAGCTAGATTATGAAACCTATATCGCAGTTTTGCCATCTAAAATGTAAATATATATAAAATTTTGAATCAAATACCGTTACAAAATAGACTTTCTCTGCTTATACATTTTCATCCATGTGAACGCGGTGACTCAAAAAACAAGGATTTGAATGAATGAAATTTGGTATGTAATAACAAAGTTTTAAACAGTGAACTGAAAAATGTATAATCAGTGTTTTATCATTGTACTAAGAAACGCAAAAATCTCATATGTGGGATTCTGAAAATAAAATTCTGAGCAATCGTAGCATTAATGTCGGACCTAATACCCACAATTTGTATGCGGGAGATGATGTCTTTGTAGTGGGGAGGGAGATATCTTGAATAAGTAGCGTTCAAGGAAGTTTGGCAGAAATCATTCCTGAGGCTTTAAAATAAAAAAAAAATGTAAAAAGTTTTTTTTACCTTTTTACTCATAAGTTGATAACCCCGGCTGTGGTTATTGTCCTATTAATTAATTTTAATCAGCTTGTTTCGATTTGTTGTCAAATAACACGTACTTTCAGAGAGTGAATTACTTGAATTTCTTCTCTCTTGTTGGCACCTGTATCATACGACCGCAATGGCGACATCACCTTCCTTCTCTGAGTGAAAAGTAATCTTTCAACGCGTCGTGCGACAGCTCACTTTACAAAAGTGTTAATGGCGTTTTTTTTTTTTTTCTTTTTTTCTTTTTAAGACATTGTACGTTTTTAAAAGACTCCTTCTTCTTCGAAATCATAAAAACGTGATTTGCGTGTAAGTGCAAGTAATTATCATTAAGAATGTCAAACAGGAGATTTTGGAAATCTAATTTTAATCCAGACAGAGCAAATTCAAGGAGTGTGGCTTCTTTATTACGGACAATAATTATTTTTGCAGTTTATTCAATAAAATGAAAATTTCTGTTCAAATTTTGCTTTCTTTAAAACAGTGGAACTGATCGTCCTGAAAATTCCTGGCATGCATTTTGTTATTAATATTATTTCCATTCTCTTCCGCATAAAAATTACGAATAAGGCCCTTGATCGGTACGATTTCAGATTTTTATTTCCATTCCTCTTTTTTTTGTGCTTTGTAATATACTAAAGAAATCCGATTATATTTTTAAGACGTACATTTGGGAACTGACTGAAACCAAAATTTCACACGAAACTACAAATTTTAGTAATAAGATAAAATGCAACGTTTTATTGTCTAAGTTTTAGTGATTTTTTTAGCTATCGCACTTACAATTTTCCAATTAACTTCCAATTTTTTTAATCTTAATTTAGCCCGTATTAACTTCATTCTAAAATGTTCTCTTATTTCCTGATTCAATTCCCACTTTTTATTTAATTCCCACTTTTTAAAACTGATCTCAGCATTTTCTCGCACTCCAAGAGAAGGGATAAAAATCCTTAATGCTTACAACATTCCTTTAAAGTTACCTAATTTTACCACGTGGCAAAGAAATCTCTAGCAAAATTGCAATAAAATCACTAAATAGAAAAATTTTGGTCTCTTTTGCACTTGTATCGCGATGTAAACGGTAGTCAGTTTTATCATCACTCCTTGTATACAAGATGCCTACCTTCGTGAAATGAATCGACACACACACACACATGGCTAGATCATATAATACCAATGACATTTCGTATCTTCTCTTGAAAAAAAAATTCTTTATCAACTTTTGAACTCTGATCGATTAACTGAAAGAAATACTGTTTCAAAATATGTACTTTTTTTTTCGTTTAATATGAAGTTAAATACACAATAGCTTGTATTTTGAAAATATATAGGGAAGACATAACGACAACACTTTCACCGGGTTGTGTCAATAAAAGCATCTAAATTTAAACAAAGCATTCTTCTAAACAAAGCAAGATTCTTGTATGCTATTTAGCGTGACTATGATGAGCTGGCGGTTATCTTAGATGTGTGCATTTGCTGAGAAAGAGAAAAGTATGAAACAAAAAGTTGAATGTTGAGAAATAGATTTGTAATAAATAAAGTTGTATTGAATTCGTTGTATTCCTCCTTTTTTCTTATTACTGATTTATCTTCAGTTGTGTGTTAAGGATCGTACATAAGGCCAACAAAAGAAGGCCATGCCTACCTTAGAAAGATTACATGACCATGACATCAGAACAATTATTTGCCATTGTCCCGATAATGTTATCTCAACTGTTTGGATTAGGGCAATAAGGGGACAATAGCAAAAACACAAAAACCGCTTTCCATATTTAGCCTGGATTTGTTGATTTGAAAGATTGATCGTAGAACACTTGAACTCGAAGTTCTTAACCTCCGGACATAACAATATTGAAAGAAGATACAAAACAATTGCAGTTACATAAAAGATGTGCATCGCAGAGCAAAATTAAAATTTCAAATTATTTAATAAAATTGAAATTTCTGAATATATCGGCTTAACAATAATTTTAAAAAAAGATAGAAAAAGAGGAAATTAGGAAAACATTTACCTAAAGAAGTTCAATAGTTAGCCTTATGTTAAACAATCTTTTATAAAAGAGCTAAACGCAACCATATTTCACAAATTTTAATTCATGAATAAAAATAGAATTCTCTGATATGACGTAATCACATCCACCAGCTCTCTAAAGATCGGCTACAATTTATCTACAGAAATAAATAAATAAATTATATGTACTTTAAAACATTCTAAAGTTTCTTTAAAACTCAAATATTTTGTATCAACTAATCCGCTTCTATATGAACTTTAAACTTTCACGACAGAAAGCAACCTGAAAATTGTGATGGATGGAATTTAATAACTAAGGGATTTAGCTATTTTCAGAATAAACGAAATAGATTTGTTCCCCTTTTCCGACAGATGGCGCTCTCCACTTCCGAATTTCAGCTTGCTTCGATTTTTATCATTTTCATTCTACTTGATTGTTATTTTCGCGTATGATTTTACATCATTCTTTAAATAAAATCGCTTTTGAGTTTTCATGCAGAGTTCTGACGTCTAAATTTATTTGGACGAAATGTTTTTTTTTTTTTTTCCTAAAGATACATCATCATTTTATTATTTAACAGATTAATTTGCTATTCGAAAAACAAATCGACGCAATTGAAAATTATGAATTTTTTTTAATTCGTTATTTGATTTATTCTGTATATTATTCTATTGGACAATTAATATTTTCCATCTAATTATTTTCCTTTTACTAACTATATTCGCAGTATTTTACTAGTTATTTATTCTGTGTATCATTTTTATTTAACTACTAGTATTTTGCTAGTTGTTACCTCTATGCTTGCTTTTACACAGTTCGGATTTTAAATTTTCATGCAGTGCTCTAATCTTCACATCTATTTGGATAAAATGTTTTTAAAGCTCTATTATTTTATAATTATTCTAAAGCTTCACTCAGCTTTTCTATAGTTAGCATACCTTTCTTTTTCTGTTATATAACTGATTAGATAAACAGAATGAACTTGAAAGTTTACTTTCTTAATCCAACGCATTAAAAGGTTGAATTAATTAGAAAGCAAAAATCTTCTAAGAGAGTAAAAATTGTAAAACATAGGATCGAGGAAGGCAATAAGGAGGAAAGAATATTGCTCCCTATTACCCTTATCCCTTTACCAATAATGTAATTTTTTTTGTTGGAAATTAGGCAAGAAATATTATTAAAAATTGCCAAAATGAAGTAAAAATTCGCATGTCTATTAAATTGGCATCATGAAAAAGAATCTTTCTTTAACATTTTAAAACGGGATAAAATTTCCTTTTTTTGTGATAATATTGAAATCCCTTTTTTTTTTCAATAATCAGAAGTTATTGTTAGAAAACATGAAAATTCTAACTAAAAAAAATCGCTCCGAACTTAAATACATAAAATAATAAAATTAGTACTCTGACTTCCAAGGTATTAAATCACATGGTTTGACCTGTAAAGCGCCAAAACATACACACGCACGCGAGTGGTCATATTTATTATTAGTATATATTATCTATATTAATAATTTATATTAATTCTGTTAAAGCAATAGTTTCCTGTCCTATTTTAATTTTTATTATTTTATGTCAAATTAACAATCGATAACTAATTGACATTTTCAGAAAATCTATCATGTGATTTACATAGTATATATTATTTTTCACAAATTAAAGCTGGTTATTACTATAACTATTTGATGTCAAATTTGGCGGGAAACAAGATATTATCGAGGAAGAAAAAAATGTCGAATGCTGAGGAAGAAATCTGTTTCTGATTCGTTTCAATAAGAAATGGAGATTGTAGAGATGGAAGAAATTACTTATATCGAATCATTTCTGCTTGTTCAGTAAATATCATATTGTTAATGTTGAGTAAATATCTACATTTTGATGGATAATGTTGTAGGTATCATTCGTAAGAACGAAGGTCTAATGGAATTGACGATGCTGAAATGTATATGACAATTTTGAAGAGCACCAATTTGATTGAATCAAAATTTGTTTCCGTAGTTAATAATGATTTGCAATTTCCGAGAGAAAGAGAAAGATAAAAGTTATTTTATCAAATCACATCGTTCAGACGATTTTTTTCCAGTCAGTGTAAATATCAGAGAAAAAGGAATTGAATATGAAAATTTTATTTGAAGTGAGAAAAGTACTTTCCACTAGGATATTGAAATATTATACAGGGTGTTTATTTAGTCCCGGACCCATTTTGATGTTTAATAACTCATAACATAATAAAGATAGATTAAAATTAATAACATAAATGGTTAAATAGACTCAAAAAGTTTCATGACACTTGTCAATGAACTTGTCAATGAATGTGAACAGCTGATCTCACAGATATTCTAGGATTGTGTAAAAATGTCTCTCTGACACGCGCAACATCAAAATCACTTGTGCAAGGACGTCCGGAACGTTTCTTATCTGCGATACTTCCAATTTCTAGAAAATTCTGTTTTCCACCGCAAGTTGCTGGTTTTGGATGGAGGATCTTTTTGGTAAATTCTTCTGAAATTTCTCTGTGCTTGCACTATCGATTTCGTTTCTATGAACCACCATAAAATCTGTGCTTTCTCTTGTGGTGTATGCATTCTCCTTAATATCCGCTCGAATAAAACATAACATACAAAAGTACTACATGGAACAAACACATCAAAAGTAAACATAACATTGCAATAGTTGCCAAAAACAAAAGAGAGAAAAATGCAATTAATAATCAGACGATATTTAGAAAAGTACAGATATTTAGACTGGAAAATGAAACTATCTGAAATTAACCACACGCTCAGACGATATTTACAAAAGTAAATACATTCAAACCTGAAAAGGAAAATATATGAGTTATTCCATCAATAAATGTATAAGTTTGTTTATATCTTCATTATTTTATGAGTTATTAAACATCAAAATAGGTCCGGGACTAAATAAACACCCTGTACTTTACCAATGACATGTGCATTTGTATGTCTTACATGTCATTATCTTCTTAAATCATTCATCGCCCGTCATTGTGAATGTTCACTACACAACTTTTTCCAATAAACATTGAGAATCGAATAATTATAAATTACTCCAAAGTAATAAACTGTTGTGGTAGTTTATACGCAATATTATATGATGTAGAATATATTTTTAGAGGAAAGCAGTAAAACATCAATATTATGGAGTATATAAGAACTGGCAGTAAAACGAAATCTAGGGTATTAGTTTCTGAAGATTTCAAATGTATTTTCTTCGAATCTGTTCATTACTATGATCAGGTACCAATTACTTTATAATCTCTCTGGTAATTGGGAGCTTAGTAATTATAAAGCGAGGTAATTATGAACGTCTCTGTATCTTATAATGGTTAATTCATAAATTAATTTTAAAAATTCGTTGTTAATGATCCTTTGGTAGGCTTAATATTGTTACTAAATTTCTTTACCGGGGTTCGTTTGGATAGTGGAAGCGATATGGTGTGTAGAACGTTCAATCAGCAGACGGTAGTAGAAAATAAAACAACGACGTTTATTTACACGAAGACACACAGGACAGCACAAAAACGACAACTATATACAGCACAGAAGACGATTATCTTCTCCCGAGACGTGTACCATACAACCAGAATCTACTGCAGACAGTAGCGCACAGCTCAGTTCAGTACTAGCTTGACTCCGTCGCTTCCGACTACTCTGTCCTCGACTTCTCCGACTCGGAATCGGATTACTGACTTCGGCTCCGTCGATTCCGCTTACTCTTCTTCGACCACTCCGTCCACTCTGACTACTGGCTTGGACTCCGTCTGGCAGCTGCAGCCCCTTTTATAGGTTTAAGGAGGCGGGGCTAGAAGCCTCTCGACCAATCAGGAACGTTCGAGGCGTATCTCGGTTCCTACTGGACGGATCGGGAAAATTCTCGAAGTTTCGGGTATTATCTATTTTGGCGCCAACGTCGCCAAATTCGTCGCCAAGTCGCCAAATGGTCGCAAAGTTTGTCGCCAAGCTCTGGGACCTTTGACGCGCCACCTGGACTCCGTCCCATTCAGATGACTGTAAAACTTTCTTTCTGTTGATGGAACAAACTATACTGGGAAGCCGAATTGCAGGTTTGTAACAATATTAATAATATTACTTACTTACGGCAACCAGCTGTTTCTCCATTATTTTAATAGCTTTAGTTGAGCCATGCTAGTAAACTTCAATGTAAATCGTTTGGACAATAAAAGAAAGTGATATTTTAAATTAAACTTCATTAATTAACATTGAACATAACGATTGATTATCTGTGTCTTCAAATTAATTAATTAAACGACTCAGGTTTTGATGTGGAAGACTTGAACAAAGTTTTTTGTTGTGATACTTCTCGAAAATGGATAATATCGGAATGAAGGTGACCTTAGCAGACGATTCTTAGTTTCTTAGCTATAATATAAAATAAATTGTGGAAAGCAACGCGATTTGAACGTGAAGGGAAACTCAATCGAGGTATTTTGCTCTTTAGAAGATGCTTAATGGAATGGTGTTTTTGAGATTTCTCTAAAAACTGGTGAGTGGTGGGGATAAGGCATCCTTTAATGATTTGAAAAGAAAGAAAATCGCCAATTTTTATATCATTAATTATATCTTCGCCAATGCATATATAACAGTAACTGGGGAGCAATTTTGTGATTATTTTAACCTCAAAGATGTGCAGTGAAATAATGATTGTAAGAATGTTCGAGAAAATAAATTGAGGATGCCAGTTGGGAACAAATTACCACTTATGACATTTCTAGAGATCATAAGTTTGTATATGAATCAAAATTCAGCGAAATCGGTGCAATGGGCGGAGCTGGAAGAATGATTTTTTTTTTAAATTCTTATTTTCCCGATTAATCTAGGCATGTGGGTGAAGAATGATTCGATTGGTAGCGAAAGCTGCTTAATTTCTAAAAAAATCAGTTATTCATAAAATGACGTTTTAATTCTGTATTGCATAACTATGTTAAAATTCTAAATTTTCAAGAAATAACTACTATATTGTTAAGATTTTTATCTTTTTGAAATTGGTAACAAAAGGGCTCATACATTGTATCAAATTTGGTATGTGATTTTGTGACTACAAGTATATTTCTGTGTCACATTTTTGGTTCAATCAGTCCCCACAAACGGCTCTAAAACACAAATTCTATTTTCGCATACTATTACCAAAATGCCAAGAATTAATCACCAAAAAACTCGTCAAAGATCACATGATAATTTCACTAAATTAGCCAAAGTTAATATTTTATAACATTTGCACGTTAATGCGATACCAGACGTTTTATGGAATAACGCATCTATTAAAGACTATGTGCGAAAGTTTTGGCCGACTACACCCTCTGGTTTATTTTCGGTTCATCTAAAGAAAAAAAAAACTGGTAACTTATGATATTAAAATGGAAAAACGATTGAAAGATGTACAAAATAATATTAGAAATTTTTATTATTTGCCTTTTTGTTAAATGACAGACTTATTTTCTACAGACATAGATGCAACAGCTGTCTCGTATGTTTTAAAAAAAATTGTTTTTCTTACCAGAAATTATGTTTTTTCAGTAACAAAGAAACTACAATTTGGATATAAAAATGGAAACATTTTGCATAAACATCGCACTGTAACAGTCAAATCCTAATTTGAAAATGACTTTAACTCAAAGCTAAACTTTTTGGAGAAAATTTTGATGAGGATATGCTCGTCCATTCCTATTTTGAATTACAGACCTATTAAAAGTTGGTTGATATTACTCAAATATCATCGTTTCTTTTGAATACAAATGAAAAACGTTTCGTTTAAGTGACATACTTTTCTTTAATTAAGAAGTCGTCTGCATTAATTTTAAAAATCAAAAATAAATTCGCAAACATTTTTCAGAAAATATGAATTGGACAATAAATAAAATCTACATGGTAATAGTATTCAAGAAATAACTTTGTCGAAAAGTTTTTTCTTTCTACAATTCTTGAAAATTCTGTTAATTATAAATTTTGTAATTTAAATTCTTTTAATAGTTAAACTGTTAAATAAATTAAATTGTTTTGCTAATTATCAGCAAAATTCGCACAAGAAAACAGACAGTGAAATTCTGGAATAGACAGCGCGTGGTTTGAAATAAATTAATTCGACACTTAAATTTTTAATGCTACTTTCTTATCATGTGACTCAACGCTATTAGGAAGGATCAAGTACGCAATAAACTGAACAGGTGTAAGGTCACGGGCGAAGTTAAAATTTCACTATTCTAATGTATGTAACAAATACACGTTTAAAATATTTTATTGAAAGATCATAAATATAAAGTTATGTATGTTAGATTTAATTATAATTAAGTACATCCAATAATTTCTTCAAGCCAGGCAATCTCCAAATTGGCTAGAGTCATATTAAATGAAAATAATTATATTGATAAGAAAATTTTTTATTCGCTTTTATATCTTCATTCGAATATTCTTTTCATGAGAGCAATCTCTTGAGATTTTAAAATATTGAAAAGGTTATTAAAAAATAAAATCCTTTCATAAAACATTAAAAAAATCTAATTTTTTTAAAGGACAAGTAATAATGAAATGCAGTCAATCGATAAATTTTCTGATAAAAAAAACCCTAATAAGTTGAGAAAGAAAATGTTTTAATTGCAATGGATAATGAATAAAATCTCCGCCAGTTAGTTATACTAAGACTAACTCTGAGATTAAAAAAACAATTATTTCTATTGCAGTAATAATTAAGTAATTGCATAACTCTGTAATTCTCTTCAGTGAAATGAGAGTAAAGATGTTGGTAATTAGGATCATTAATTTAATTGGGATCATTGTCCTGCATTTACTAATTAACTTTATTATTTCACTATAGAATTTATTTTCGGAAAAAAATATCACGTTCTGTTAGAGACAAAAGTTTCTAAACCGAAATTAGTATTCCCTTAAGTATACAAAAAGTAAATATTATAATAGTAAAAAGAACAAAAAACTGAATTCTGCTGTCCCAAATTTCATGCTATCATGTGAGAATATTATTATTTTTTTAGTCAAATAACCAGTTTTTTGGTCATTAACCAGTCTAAACCGATTTGAAACAATCACGTGATTATCAGATTACGTATGCGGCGATATTTTAGAAAAGCGATGGTTTTTTTCTTTCCCCCATCTCAAAATCGTTCGAGCTCCAAAACTTTATCTTGAAACCAAAACGTTTTTATTTTTATTTTTGTGAAAATCCGGTTTAAACTGGTTTGAAATGACCACGCGATTTAGTTTTGCAAAATCGTCAGCTTTCAGAAAAGCGATGCTTTTTTTTTTTTTTCCTTTTAAAATCTTTCGAGAACTAAAACTTTTTTTGCCAGCTAAAAAAATTGAAAATTAAAAAAAATTACATTATTATACATACAGTGTATATATAATAATATAATTATACTGTGTACAGTGTATACACCTTTTGATATCCCACCTCGCTGTTTCGTGAAGAGCTTCTCTGTGCTTCTTCGGGCAATAACTTCTTACGACCCTCCCCTTTATTGGCCAGACAGGAGAAACGGATACATGGCGAATATTCTCGTCACGATGTAACTTTTTGTTGGTGATATGTCGCCAAATGAGAACACCTTCTTTATTATTTTCTGATAACCTTAAAAGCGAAAAATTGACGCCTCAAAAGCGATAAATCGCCAATTTTCTGCCTGTGCATTTTGAGGCTTCAAAAGCTCCAAACCAAACCAACATCATGTTCTCACATGATAAAACCTGAATCTTAGATTTTATAAATCATTTCACGTTTTTAGATCTCTCTTAATCCAAAAAGCACATTTTTGTGGAATTACGTCGTTATGTGAACACGATAACGAAATAAGAATTTGGTGTATAATATTGTTTGACAGTGGATTCTAAAACCCTCCGAGGTTTTGTGCATGCGTTAGGATAGGTTTAATTCGTTAAAATAGGGGTGAGGGGAAAATGAAAGGAGGTGATGTTTACATTTAATAATAAAATAAACTCGGATTACTCGCAGACTGAATTAAAATAAAATAACGCGGTCAGAAACGACACTATACTCACATACACATTAAAAAAAATTTGAACAATAAAGTATCTAATAGAGCGAAAATCAAGGTCAAAAAATGACGAAGAATTCCGGAAATGCGTACATCCTTCCGAGTCTCTCCCCTTAATGAGATAGAATCGTCGAAAAGTGGTAGTCTCAGAATACTGAAACGAACAGTAAATTTCTAGATTTTTGAAATTTTTTAACGAAATCTAATTACGGATAAACAATTTGTCTATCTGCATTTTTCGAAGTCAAGGAAGTTAGAAATGTGGAGATTTATCAAAATATCGAAGTCAATTTTTTTTTTGTCAGTTACAATTCTTTCTCTCTGTATAATTCGTTTGAGAGAAACAAAAATATACAAAAACGCTTACTAAGCATTCAAAGCACCATAATATTTTAAATCTCGAACAAAAAACATAACATCATCATCAACTTCAATACTTTTTTATTTAAAAAAGAGAGAGATAAAGAAAGAACTCATTATTCCTCTGTCTACGAGAGCGTAAAATCCTAACACATCATGCACTTCCTTCTGAGTCAGCTTGAAATAAATGGGGGTAAATTAAAAAGAAAGTAGAATATAAATACGCATATATCTACGACTGCAAATAAATTTTTATCCGTTTTTCTTTAACCGGTTTTACCAAGACTAACCATCAGAAAAATTATTTCTAAATATTTTGTGTTACAAAATTATTTATATGGAAGATGAAATTTAGCGATTATAAAAGTCATAAGAGGATTGCATGCAAACCTGGAAATTGTGCTTTAAAAACTTTCCCCGCACTTAAAAAGATGAAAGCTCTTGAATTTTGCTATTTTTTTAGATATTCATTTGTCAACAATAATTTAACAAAATACAGGGTGTTTATTTAGTCATGGACCCATTTTGATGTTTAATAACTCATAAAATAATAAAGATAGATTAAAATTAATAACATAAATGGTTAAATAGACTCAAAAAGTTTCATGACCCTTGTCAATGAACTTGTCAATGAATGTGAACCGCTGATCTCACAGATATTCTAGGATTGTGTAAAAATGTCTCTCTGACACGCTCAACATCAAAATCACTTGTGCTAGGACATCCGGAACGTTTCTTATCTGCGATACTTCCAATTTCTAGAAAATTCTTTTTCCATCGCAAGATGCTGTTTATGGATGGAGGATCTTTATGGTAAATTCTTCTGAAATTTCTCTGTGCTTGCACTATCGATTTCGTTTCTATGAACCACCATAAAAGCTGTGCTTTCTCTTGTGGTGTATGCATTCTCCTTAATATCCGCTCGAATAAAATATCACATACAAAAGTACTACATAGAACAAACACATCAAAAGTAAACATAACATTGCAATAGTTGCCAAAAACAAAAGAGAGAAAAATGCAATTAATAAGCAGACGATATTTAAAAAAGTGCAGATATTTAGACTGGAAAATGAAACTATCTGAAATTAACCGCACGCGTAGACGATATTTACAAAAGTAAAAATATTCAAACCTGAAAAGGAAAATAAATGAGTTATTCCATCAATAAATGCCATAAGTTTGTTTATATCTTCATTATTTTATGAGTTATTAAACATCAAAATGTGTCCGGGACTAAATAAGCACCCTGTATTATTTCCCATTCCATTGATTGTTATATAGTATTTCTGGTATGTTTAAACCATGATTAATTGTTAAAAAACTTATTGCTTGTGCTAAACAATTATTTATATGGAAGATGAAATGAAAATAAATTACAGAAGTTTGAAGTTTATATGTAATTTTTAAGGAAAATCTTGATTTAAAATTGTCTCTTATTTTTAAAATATGAAATTTTTGACAGTTATTATTTCTCAAATAATTTCTTAGTTAAAAAGAAATTATTGAAAGTGTAATTTCACATAACATTGTTCATTTTTTATTACTTATTATTATAGGTAATAAAGAGAAAGTATAGTAATCGCAAAAAAAATTCGAACTCGAGATTTTGACGAATCTCCACTTTTTAGACCTCCCTGAGTTCGAAAAATTTATTTTTGGAATTTTCCGTCTATCTGTCTGTGACATAGATAATTCAAAAACGTTACGATCTAGACTTTTGAAATTTGATATATGATCTTTTCACCAAATTTGCAGATTGATATACACCAAAAGTGCAAATTTTGAATAAAATTTGCAATTTTGTTCGGATATATGTTAATACGATATCTACAAAACGACGAGAGCTAGATGGATAAGATTCAGCACACAGATTTAATATTTATAGTGTAGACAATTATCAAAGTTTGAGACAAAACCAACAAAGGGTTGATTGTTTGTCGGCCTTTACTTTCAGAACATGTTAACGCGATAATTCAAAAGTGCAATGATTTAATTATATCAATTTTGGTATAGGATTTTATGATTACAAGCGCAGTTTTTTTGTCAATTTTCTTTTCAATCGGTTGAAAAAAACGTGTTCTACAACCCAAATTCGATTTTCGGATACTATTAACCGCTTGCCAGGGATTAATCGCCAAATAAATAGCCAAGGATGACACGGCACATTCAGAAAAATGCTATATTCACGCCAAAGTTTAATATTTCGTAGCTATTGTACGCCAGTGGCGTTGAAGACATTCTCTGGCATGACAAGTTTATTCAAAAATATGCTAGAAAGTTTTGTGAAGGCCACTACCGCTGGGTAATTTTTTTAAACCAAGAAATGAAATATGGAAGCTCATGTCAATCTGATCTCAATATTTAGATTCATAAAAATTTCGAGGTTTTATTTTTTTTTATCAACTACAATGTTTTCTCTGCTTATCCTTCGTGAATATGAAAGGCCGGGATAGCCTGCAAGTTGCCGGGATAGCTTATTTGATAAGGCGTTGAATTCGCATCCCTTGGATTATGAGTTCAAACCCCGCCGGTCGAAGACTTTCCGTGTGCATGATGGTTGGCGCGCGTATAAATCTGTCATGGTCACGAAGTTCTTTATGTAGAGTGTAATACCTCTGGGGGTACTGTATCAGGGGTGATCGTTCTCTGCCCCGTAAAAAGGGTTGTGACGCTTGGGTAACTAAGATATACTCTTGGCCCTAGATGGTGCTACTGAAAAACAAGAGACGCTCTTTCGGCCTAAAATCTCTGACTTCGTCAGCGGACTTGTCTATGATAAGTGCCATTAGAAACAACAACAACAAATATGAAAGTAAAAACTCGCACGCAAAATTTCAAAATTGCAATATGCGAAGAATTAATTTCTTTCTTCCGTAACCGAATTAATTTAAATAAGAAAGCGTAATTTGATTTAATTAGTTCTCCCAAACTGTTATATAACTGAACTTGTGAAATGATTTTTCCTATTTTACTTTTAAAAAAGGCGTCTCATAAGTTTAACTAACATATATTAGGAATTAGTGTTTATGTATTTGCCTTGGGTAGATAATTTAGTTATGCCATCAATCAAACATCCACTTTTAACATCCACCAAAAGATTATAGTGTTTCAAAGTACAACGCCATTTTTTGGTTGGTTACCATTCGGAATTATGAAAGACCAAAGTAATAGTTCAACGCAAATTCAAGTCTAGCGTCAAGTTCTTCCGACCAAAAGTCGATATTTTCGTACCATTAGAGGCCATTTGAAGGATCTGCAGAGCGTAATGTTTTGGCAAAACCAGTACGTCTGCCCCAGTATCCCCCCAAAATTTGAATATACTTATTTTATCGATCAACATAATTCGATTTACTTGCCGATCGTGGACAAGGCCAGTGGACGATCACCCATTTAGTTTTCATTCAGAGTTGAAACGACAAGTTAAATTGCCTTTTTTAACGCTTTTGCCAAAATTAGTATCGGAAGTTCAAGGTCTGCTCTGAATTGTATTAATGTCAAGTCACTAATTTTATCTGTGATAGTTGCCAATCCACCCAAATCTTCACTCAAAGCAGCTTCAAAAATAGTTTGGAAATCTACCTGGCCAAAGAGATTTTAATAGTGCTTCGCCAACAGTATCACCAACCAAAGCCTTCCTGCGTATTAACAACTAAGATGGCCTCTGGTCGCCAAGCTCCAGTCCTTAAAAAAGTGTACGAATTTTTGAAGCCTCGCTCTCGGTATGTAATTCAATCAAATATTTTTAAAATAATATATTATTTACTATTGGAGAGTTTCATGTCACTAACAGAATTTAAAATATCAGAATCAACTGCAGAAATAACATAATTCAATTTAGTATCATCAAGATAATTTAGTTATGCCAAGTGAAATTGTGCCCCTAGCTGTACAAATCACATACAGGATTAGCTTTCCAAAACGCCGGTAATTGGATGCCAACACGAGATACTGTGGCGTCATTAATGAAAGAATCTTGATGTTATTTCTTTTTATCTTGAATTTTTGAACTAAGCAACAGTGATCAAAATCAGTGTAGCTCCTTAACTATTTGCTAAATCTCTTAGATCCTGGAATTTGAAAAATCAAAATATCTCCAACATTTTGGCCAAGTTTCATGTAAATTCGAAGAAATCGCCATAGGGTGAACCGGATTTTAACCCCTTCTTCGCCAAGTTGCGATAACGCGCCAAAGCTGGCAACCTGCAAACTGGCAAACCTATTATCTTTCGCCTTTATTATGCGCTATGATTGGACATCTGCTCCCTCACTTTGGAACATTTAGCAAAATACGGCGCAAGACCGTTGTTGGCGAGTTGGCGGTTTTTGAAAATTGCGCCAAGCTGGGGGTTAAACTCTGATCGTACCTTGCCAAATAATAGTTCAACAGCGCCATATTTTTAATATTGAGTCTATGGAGAAATTGCAGGTTTGGCTTGAGATAAAAGTAAACATTGGCGCTATAGGGGGACTTATGAAAGTCTCATAGGAGTAATATTAAAGATTAAATGGGATCAGTAAACACTAAAAATGGTTATAATTTTTTCTAATTTTTATAAAGCAACATATATTGTTTTCATTTGACGCAGAGAGATTTAGAACGATGAAAAAGTCCTGCTATTGTATTTTCCATCTTTTTACTTGAATTGAGAGTGTTCGTATTACAATCTATGGGGTTTTGATGGCTAATAACTTCTGAAATAGTGGACGGATTTTCAAAATATTTTCACCGTCTTGAGTAGAAAAAATTATTCTTTTAGAACAACGTATAATTTTTGAAGCTGGTGTCAAGTTTAGTAGGATTTTGAAAGCTTCGGATAGAATGCATTGTTTAACTTTAAACAGTCAGGTTTTCCGTTTTGAAGAAATTTCTGATAACCCCATTTAACTGTACATGAAAACAGGAAAATATGTTCATTCGTTTCTAGGGTCACCAATATCGATGTTTTGTCCATATATTCAATTCACCAACAGTGTAAAAAATAACATTTTTATTTAAAAAGAAAACATTAAGAAAAAAGTTTTTTGCTATTTAATGGAATACACAGCAGGTATATAAATCTTGTGAAAACAGAAAAAAGTACATTTGGCTAATGTATCGCATGATTAATCCCCTGGCATGAGCACGCAGCTTAAACTGCGACGTCATCTTGATGATATCAAACTCACCACAAATTGTATAAAAATTCGCAATTTTTCTAACAGAACATTTACTGACTTATGCTGAATTTACACTGGGCCAGTTACAAGGCAGGCAGTAGGCAGCGCATGCATAGATTCATGTTTATGATTTTGTTTGCCACAATTTCATACGAAAAATTCTGGCAATCCCTACTTGATTATAAATTGCCGTTTGGAATTTCCCTGTTTTACTGCGTATCGTATTAAAATGATGGATATTTACAAAGAAACATGATAAAATAAAAAATAAAAAGTCAACATACCTAAATTTGGAAAACTATAGAAAAAAATGGCAAATGACATGAAAAAAAAAAAAAAAAAACACCACACCCTCGCTTCGGACAAAAAGAGCAAAAACTGTCAGAATTAATCTATGATAAGTGATCAATTATTTATCTCCCAAAAAACCACCAAATTCTACAAATATGCGGAGTAAGAAAAAAATACAATACAGCCCCATGTTGTTGTCGCATTGGGGCAATTACTTGCCATCGACCGAACAGCATCTTTCAGCCTCTCTGCGCATGCGTTGCCTACTGGCCGTTTATAACTGGTCAAGCGTAAGCCCGGCATTAAACAACATAAAAAATATTATTTAAATTCATGTATTTACTATTGTTACGAAATTTTCTTTACCGGGGGGGTTCGTTTGGATAGTGGGAGTGATATGGTGTGGAGAACGCTCAAATCAGCAGGCAGAAGTAGAATAAAACAACGACGTTTATTTACACGAAGACACACAGGACAGCACAAAAACGATAACTATATACAGCATAGAGACGACTATCTTCAGCCGAGACGTGTAGCATACAACCAGAATCTACTGCAGACAGTAGCGCACAGCTCAGTTCAGCACGAGCTTGACTTCGTCGCTGCTCACCGTCGTTCCCGCCTGCTCCGCTCTGTCGCTTTCAACTCCTCCGCTCCGTCTTCGGACTTTACTTTTCTTCGACCACTCCGACTACTGGCTTCGTCGTCTCCTTCCGACTTGACTTGCTCTGGCAGCTGTAGACCCTTTTATAGGTCTCAGGAGGCGGGGCTAGAAGCCTCTAAACCAATCAGGAACGTTTGAGGCGTATCTCGGTTCCTACTGGACGGATCGGGAAAATTCTCGAAGTTTCAGGTATTATCTATTTTGGCGCCAAAGTCGCCAAATTCGTCGCCAAGTCACAAAATGGTCGTCAAGCTCTGGGACCTCCGACGCGCTAGTCCCATTCAGATGACTGTAAAACTTTCTTTCCAATGATGGAACAAACTATGCTGGGAAGCCGAATTGCAAGTTTGTAACACTATCTTTTATATAAAGAAAACTTTGCGATCATCTAAAATTCCGACTTCCATATTTTAATGAATCTATGACTCAGATTTTCCTGAATGATTTTTTAAGATTATGTCTGTCTGTCTGTCTATGAACAGGATAACTCAAAAACGTTTTGGGTTAAATCGATAAAATTAGATTCATGTCTTTATGACAAATTTGTCGGATTTTATCAATTTTGTGAGAAATCCACATATAGGAAGTTTGTATGTAAGAATACAAATAACCACGATAAAAAGTAATGCACCACATTTTCGCACAATTTTAGTATCTATACGTTTATTAAATTTTGAGTCAAATCCTTCAAAGAGTTAATTATCGTTATATTTTTATGTACGAAAACGCAGCTACCTAGATAAATGTCATTTAGTATGTGATCTTGCTTGTAAAATTGTATTTTTCTATATAATCTAATATCTAATAAATTGTTCAAAATACGCTCTCGCTTTTCTTCATTATATTACAAAAAGTATATAAATAGAAATATTTGTATAGATTTTTTTCCCTTGTTATGATCTTAAGAACTTTATAGTTTCGTTTAATGGACCTTGTTATTTTATGTCTCGTAATAATTGTTGAATCTTGTAACGGAATGAGCACCATCTTGGGAAACGCCAGTGCAGCGCCATCTATCGTGTCTAGTAAGCATTTCAATCCAGTTTTGCTATGTGATTCGAATAGTCAAGGTATATCCTGCCTTTTTCTCAAAGCTTATGATCTTGGTGCTGAAACATTTTGTATAATTGTTATTATATTTAAAAAATTATATAATAACATTTTATTTTAGATATTTATAATTGGTATGATATTTAATAATTTTACTCTAATAATATTAGGATTTTTGAAAAACATTTGAAAAAAGAAAATGATTTGTTAAAAATTAATTTGAAGAACAAATTTACTTTCAAAGAAGCTATATAGAATCTTGGCACATTAGCCTCTTATATTATTTATTGCCGAATGGCAACAACAACCAATCATTTTACGAATGTTTCAAATTGCTTCTTTGAACGTTTTGTACAACAATGGATTTTAAATTTCGATGTTTCGCAAAATAATGGATCTGCAAATTATTGTTAGAAAATACTCTGTGGTGAGTTTCACATACCCATTTACTCAAACACAACAGGATGTAAAAGAAATCAAAACATAAATGGCAAATTGAAAGTTTAATCGAGCGCAAAAAATAGGCTTAACCGTCGCTAGATGAGGAATTGCAATGACGCACCCATAGAAATTGATGACTGAGTCTTATAAAATTATTTAAAAAATGATGCTTGTACTTTGTTACAAACTCATTGAGTTACCATTTTTATGATAGTTTAATTTCCGTATAATTTTTTTGTCTTTATTTTTAGTAGATTTTTTAAAAAAAATAATTGAAATTTAATAGACAATCTAATTAATTTTTTATGTTATGATTAAATTCAAACACATCTATCAAAGCATTCAAACGCGTGTTTTTGTCAATGATAAAATTAAGATTAGAAAAGTTGCATTTATTTCGGATCAATATCGAAATAAGATTTTCATTTCTGCTTTTGTTTCGTTGTATATACATTTTTTAATTAGCTTCTGCGGTAATTTCTAACATAAGAGTTCGATCAGATTCGAGTTCTTTCTGTCGTTTGAAATAACAAGGTGAATTTTTAAAAAAAAGTCCCATATTACTGGCTTAATGTCGTAAGAAATAAATAATCGGGGGGGGGGAGACAATCTGGTCGCCAAAAGTTAGTTAAATAAAAGCATGAATAGTGATTCAGTTTTGAAGAATTCAGAAGATGGAATGCTTAAAAATTAGCAGATGGATTTTATACAATTATTTAATTATTGAAACTTATAATTGCTATTCATTTTAATATGATAATAATATGATTTGTGGAAAAACTTTTTAAAAAATTATTAGAAAATGAAAACTGTTTTGTTAGATTTTTTTAAAAGAAAAATTTACTTTCAAAATAGGTACATAGGGTTATTACATTCAGAAAAATCAAGAATAGTAATTCGATTTTTAAACGAACTCCATAGAAGAAATGTTCAAAAATCAGCAGATGAACTAGATAATAATATTTTATGATAGAAGTTTATATTTTTATAATATTTAATACTTTAATATAGAATAACATTATAATTTTTTTCAAAGAATTTCTTAAAAAATATTAGAAAAAGCAAATTAATTTGTTAGATATTTCTTTGATAAACAAATTTATTTTTGAAAATGTGTGTATATAGTAATGAAATTTAAATAAAAACATTAATGACAATTCATTTTTCTTAAATTCTAAAGATAAAATGTTTAAAATTTCAAAAATCAGTAAAAACATTTCTAACCTTCTTTCAATATTCTGTGAAAAATGTTTTAATATCACGGAAAACTACGCATAGATATTATAATTCTTTACAATTCAAATTTTATTGCAGGAAAGATTATGTTTAAAATATGAGTTTCAGGCACTTAAAATAACATGAAATTATGGCTATTGTTTTTTTTTCCGAAAATGGTAAAAATATGGAAATTCTTTATTGTTCTTTTAACCACATTTTAAAAAATTTACATTTAAGAAATTTTATTTCCTTTTTTCCTATGAATATTATTTTTTTCCTAATGACATCAAATTTTTGTGTAATGGAAAATTTCTGCATTTTTTGTAAAATATTTCAGATTTTTAATTAATTTAACATAAAGAGATGACGACAAGGATCATTAAAAAATGCACAAAAACCGTTATTACATGAATTTTAAATTTTACAAAAATATTTTTTTCAGTAATATCAATTTTACACTTCTATGCAATTTTTTTCTTTAATTAATTTAAAAAAATATTTTTAAACAAAATTTTTAATGTTACTTTTAAATGTTAATGTATTTCCTTTACAAAACAGCATACAATAAAATAGTGAGGTCTTGAGCATTCATGTGATTATTTTAATAATTTTCTTTAAATTAAGCTAAAAATAAATATTAATTGTAACTAACTAGTAGTTTTAGCATGTTTCCTAACATTGTAAGTTTTTTTAAATGACAGTGCTTATATAATAGCTTTCTGCTTATTAATTGCGGATATAAAACTCGTTATACATGCAATGAAATGGCTGATGCAATCAAACCAGACGAAGACGAGATAAGAAAAATCATATCGTTATAAATTTCGATTACTTATAACAATTTACGATTATTTTCTTACAGCAACATTGTATTATTAGTTTTTTCAGACTACTGTTTGCCAACGGATTCTAAAATCCTCAACGCTTTTGTGCATGCGTTAGGTTGGGTTTAATTCATCAAAATATGGGTGAGAGGAAAGATGAAAGGAGGAGATGTTTACATTTAACAATAAACTCGAATTACTCGCAGACTAAATTAAAGTAAAGTAAAACAATAATTTAAGAAACATACACATGAAAAAGAAATTGAACGAAAAAGTATCTAATAGGGTGGCAATCAAGGTCAAAGAGTGATGAAGAATTCCAGAAATATGCTCACCTTTCCAAGTTTCGCCCCTTAGTGAGATAGAATCGTCCAAAAGTGGTCGTCTCAGGATACTGAAACGAACAGCAGAGATTTGAATCTCTTTCCTTTTAATTATTTGGCTCAAGAAACATATGAGAAACAAGTATTTAATCATCAAAAATCTCGATCTCGATACTTCAATGAATCTACAAGTTTTAGATCACCCTGAGTTCGAAAAACACATTTTTAGGAGTATATCTGTCTGTCATGTAATCTGCCTTTTTGTGAATCCGTAACCTCACAAATGTGTTCAGCTAGAGCAATGAAATTTGGTTTTAGTGTTAACAATACCAGATTCTATATTTCTTTCAAAATTTGGAAATAATACATGGAAGGGAGGTATGTGCGTCCGTTTGAGAATGTGTGACTAGATAACTTTAAAAAAAATGTGAAACTCTAGATAATTAAAACCAGATGCACAACTTTATCATAAGAATTCAAGTCTGTCTTAAATTGTGGATTAAATCCATCGAAGTATTAGCTGTTGGATTGTATATTCGCTAGTATGTGATTGCATTAATTCAAACAGTCAAATATTTTCATAGATAAAACTTGGAATGTGGACTTATAACCAAATCTGCTCCTGTTTTATCTATAACAAATTTTTATCAAATTCCGGCTGAAAAAGGTGACCAAAATGCACACTCGGCTTTCTTTTTAATAGCATGAAGCTCAAAATGCGACAGTTTCATTAATACACGGCAATTAAAAGGGTGAAACTTTGCTTACATTGGCTTCATTCTTTATCATGACAAGGCTTCTCATCCTAAAGCAGGGCTCACACTAGGATAACTGTTGCGCGCAATGGAAGGTCACGCCTACAATGGAAAGACCACGTGATTCCAATAGGACAATGGCAGATGGTTGTCTGCCATTTGACTCATCTATTAGGATCACTACAAATGAATAGCTATTTGCCATTGTCCTGTTCTGGACACGTGATCTTCCTGATGTAGGCTTGGCCTTCTATTGCCTGCAATATTTGGCTTCGAATGTACGCTCCCGAGGCCAACAATTGGGGCGAAGTAGAAAGCCAGCCCTACTACAACTACTATCATTAAAAAAAAGCATGTAATGTTGTGTAATAACAAGTAAAAGAAATGCATGCTGCAGCGTAGAAATGAGATTTGTACAATATTACTTTCGGGAGTTTTACCGCAAAAAACAATAAATATAATTTAGTTTTAAATGAACAAATGTAAAAAAAAAAGAAAAGTAACTCGTCCAATTGTGCACATTTTAATTTCCTTCTTAAATAAACAGTGTCAAGTTTGAAGCTCTGGACAACATGATCTGCCCAGTCGAGAATCAATACGCACATAAACGCACCGACACACACATGCTCTTTTATTATTAGTAGAAATCAGAAAGTCGAATTAAAAAATTCATTCAAAAATATATCCAACTTGTTAATAAAAAGCAGAAATTGGTTCACTATCTATTGATTTTCCTAGTTTAACTCAATTAAATTTAAACAAACGATAATTTTGATATTTTTGAGCACAACTAAATTCATAAATTGAATATCCTGTTACATATTTTATATTCTTAGTAAATTATTGCATTACTTATTTGCTGACAAGTACAAAACTGCAGAATATTTGTTGCGTGTGTGCGCTACGAAATGAATTATATTTTTGCTTGCGATAATATGCTTTATTCAAGTTAATGAGATGCTTAGAATATTTCATGCGTAGTTGGGGAGATTCAATTAATTGTGATCACATTTTTGGTAATAACAGCTTGTTTGTGTCAAGTAGTGGATAGACAATAAAGTATTGTTTCTAATTAAGAACAACTGCTTTAATGACTATTTCGATAAAATATGCACTGCTTATTTCACAGTGACAAAATGCCAAAAGGATTAGATGAACCTTGAAATGCAATTTTAACTATTGCATTTTGTCTTTTAGTAAATAGTAACGTAATTATTTACTCAATGGATTTCTTAATCGTACATTACATTAAATTTTAACTTTATGGCTACAAAAGTTCTAAAAAATAATAAAATAATTTTTAAAACAACACATTTTTAGTTGTTCATTAAAAATTGAAAATTGTTTTGATTTTAATAATTTTCTACTTTAATAATTAATAAATTTTTTGTTAAACTTTATAATTTTTTTTGTACATTAATAATTTTTATAATTTTTTATTTATAATCTAGCAACATTTTTAGTTATTTTTTATTTTAATTTTTTTTTATTTGCATCGCTTATTTACTTTATTTATTTCTATATAATCTACTTTAAGCTTATTTTAAATAATAATCTTTATTTTATTATATAATTATTATTTAATATGTATTATAAAATTTTGCAATTTTGACAGACGACGACATGAAGTATCAAAATTTAATTAATTAATCGATAATTTAACGTTGAAAAAAGATTAAAGTATTGTATTCTCGATGACAATACACTTTATAAAATTTTTTAATCCATAATATTGAAAGAAGAAAGAGGAAATATGAAATTGGATAAGAAATGAATATAAATAAGTTAAATAAAACAGTGTATAAAATTATTGACTGGGGGCTTAGGTGACCAAGAAATACAGCAAATGAAACTAAACAAAAAGATTTTGGTTCGTCTAGTAAAGATCCTTCATGCCAGTGGTCTGGTGCGCATTAAATCTGTTATATTTTGTGATTTGTTATTTGGACTTAATATTAATAATATTAATTTAACCAGCGGGAGTGGTCCCCCCAAAACGTTCTCGTATAATCTGTAATAAATTTGTCATGCCAGCGAACGCCTTACATGGGACTGGCGTACAATAGTTACGAAATAATAACTTTTCGCGTGAATTTCACATTTTTAAGGAACCTATTGTGTCATCCTTGGCGAATTTTTTCATGATTAATCCCTGGCATGGGGTTAACTGTATCCAAAAATAGAATTTGTGTTTTAGAAGTGTGTTTTCCCAATCGATTGAAATAAAAATTTGACACAAAACTATACTTGTAGTCAAAAAATCACGTACCGTATTTGATATACCTAAGTCATTACTTATTATGATTTAGATATTTCTGATGGCCAACCTCCCATTGCATTTAACTCAAAATTTGACGGTATCTACACTATAGATGTTAAATCTGTATGCCGAACTTTATCCATCTAGCTTTCTTCTTTTAGTAGTTATCGTGGTAGTTATTAATTCGAACAGCCTCAGAAATAGACTTCTTCTAAACGAATTTTTCTCAAAAATTGACAGAAATCTATAAATTTAATGTAAAGACCATACATCCAATTTCAAATGTCTAGCTCAAAGAACTTTTCAGCTATCATTGTCAGTTTAGTTTAGTTATATTAACGACCCTCTGTAAAGCAACGACAGGGTAATTTTGGGACGGACCTCGTAATTTTGAACCACGGTCAGATGACGAGGACGGCACTTGAGCTGGCACCCCCTCTCCACACCAGCGATAGGTCATTTGGCCCTGACGGTTTTAACGTGCTACAGACCCCCTTATACGACGGTTCTTCGGTGGAATCGGGTGTCGAACCTGAGACCTTACCACCAGGCCACCACGGCCCTGTTATCTTTCTCAGAGACAGATAGTCGAATATTTTCCAAAAATTTGTTATTCGAACTTAAAAGGTATAAAACGCGGAGATTCGTCATAATGTCAAGTGTGAATTTTTTGACGATTACTATATTTTATACGAAATATACGAGAAAGTGAAAAGCTAACGTATATTTATCAATTGGTCTTTATCTAATATGTTAATTAAAATCTCTAATTACTTTATATGAAATTATACTTAAGTAACTAACTTGTTCTCTGTTCTTTTGATCAGAATAGTTTTGATTGAAACTTCCATGTGTATTTGAAATTAATGGTTACCTTAACAATTTTTTTTAATCTTAAATTAGAACTAATAATCTTTCACGATCATATTTTCTTCTACAATAAAAGAAAGTAAGTACTCTGTTAAATTTTACCTCTATAAACACTAGTAGCCTTTGGCTACCCATTCGCCTGCGGAAATATTGTTTACATTTAATTTTATTTAAATCGTTTAAATCAAATTTCATGTCCACGATTCTGCCAAATTGCCAGATATTAATGCCGATACATAAAAGATTTAATTGAAATTAAACACAAAAGTGGCTAGTTAATTAATATAAAAGTAATTATATAATTGCTGAAAAATTTCTACTGAAGCTAGTATTTTGCTTAGTATTTGTAAAAACAATTTTGCACTGTGGTGGTATGTGGATTATTATGATCTGTGCAGGAAGCAACAGGACGAATGTTGTAGGAAACATTTCTTTAATAATCACATTCACACACTAAACAATTACAAACACAAAGACAAGACATTCATGCGCGCGCTTCACAGTTCAGCATCACATCTCATTCTCATTACAATCGCAATGCATTATGGGATTACATATGGGATGGCTTAGTCTGGTATCGCCATCTAGTATCCAAAAGAGAAGATAAGTGTAATGCAACTGCTACAGCACAACAATTTTAGCATTTGTATGCAACTTATAACTATCAAAGACATAGCAGTCAACATTCTCGTCGAATCGGATGGTCTCCAAAATTGACTACTGACTTGAAAAAAAAATCTTCTTGTAGGATTCTGAAATAATATTTAAATGTTTGTTGCGTTTAAAGAATTTCCATCTTAGTTTTTCTTTAAATTTATAAAAAGTTTTAAAGGTTTTCGATTTTAACTATTTCGGTTTAGTTTAGTTTAGTTATATTAACGTCCCGTTGTAAAGCAACACGAGGGCTATTTTGGGACGGACCTCGTCATTTTGAACCACGATCAGATGACGAGGACGACATCTGAGCTGGCATCTCCCTCTCCACACCACACCACACCAGCGAGAGGACGTTTGGCATGACGGATTTAACGTGCAACAAACCCCCTTACACGACGGTTCTTCGGTGGAATCGAGACTCGAACCTGAAACCCTACGGTTCACAAGCCGAGACTTGACAACCAGGCCACCGCGGCCTTCTTTAACTATTTCGGATTTTACTTACAATCATAATTTTGAAAGCTAAGTAAGTGGATAATTTTATTTTGAACATTTTAATTAAAATTCAGACATAATATAAAAAAAATTAAAATTTGGATTATGGAGGGATCAAAGAAATAAAAATAAAGAGAAAAATATTATTTAGTCGCAAAGTTTGTTTTATTTCTTTCTAACAAAAATGCAAATAATATTTGAATTTAAAAAGAAAATTATAGAAAAATGTGTGATTTGATTCAAAATTTTCGTTCTGATTTACTGAAATAATTTCTCAACAAAAGAAAAAAATAAATAAATGTCCGCAACTAAGAGAGAAATTGCAGTATTTTATAGCACTCCGTAAATGGGGGAAAAAAAATATGGTTTCGCTTTACATCCACTAGATGGCGTCATGTACAATCTCAAATCTTTTGATCTTTTCTGTTGGTCTTGTCTCATTCACTTCATTAACTGTAATAGGGGCATGCGGGCAAAAATAATTTTCTCTGATTTGACATAAAATGTGAGAATTTTTATTCTTCTAAAAATCTTTACTAAAAGCTTAATAACGTTACTGATATTCAAGAAGTAAAGATAATTCAGCAAATTAATTGTTTTCGCTTTATTGATTAATTAAATTTCCTAAAATATTTCACTCCGATAGACAAGCCACTTAGACATTCTTTATTCCTATTTTAAAATATTGCTTTTCAGTAAATTCGATCATTTTTCGAACTGTCCTATATCAGGTCATCTTTTAGTGGTTTCCGCGAAACTTTCTCTCGTATACCTTAATAAAGATGTTCTCCTTCCTTCCTCTACTGGTAAAAAATTGTGGGTCTTGGATAATGCTGACCATGTCCCTTCTAGAAAAGATTTAAACGTACATGAGTGTTTTGTGCTTCGTGGATAAGTGGAAAAAAAACCCTGAATATATATTTTGGATACCTTCTTTATAACCAACTGAAACCAAAATTTGAGCTTCAATTTTAATAACATAATCAAATACAAAAAAATTTCATTAATAAAAATAGTAATTTTTCTGATTTTTCGTGTTTATTTACGTACGATTCTCCACGTTTATAGATGATTAACCGTTTGTCAGATTTGGTTCGAACTTTGACAACAATCTAAAGTTGAGATGTCAAATCTCTGTAACAATTTTTATTAATCTGGTTATTTATGTTTTCTAGTTATCATGTATATTCAACTGCTCTCAGACAAACAAAATTCTTATAAATAATTTCATTCTAAATTTTCTAAAGACCGCATATCAATTTTCATCAATTTGATTGAATGCATTTTTGAGTTATTTCTGCCACAGACAGACAAATGTAATTAGAAAAATAGGTTTACTTTATCCAATAAGTAATATGGAGAAAATATAATAATCGTCAAAGAATTCAAACCCGAGATTTTGACAAAATTCCACGTTCTAGATTTCCCTGAGTTAAAAAAAAAATACATTTAGAAAAATGTCCTTCTGTGTGTTTATGACAAAAATAACTCAAAAATACTTTGATAAAGATGAATGAAATTTGGTATGAGGTCCTTACACCAAATTTGCATATTTCTATCAAATTTTGAATAAAGTCCGGTCAGAGTTTGTCTGTCCCTCCGACTTTCTGAATATAATTTAACACAATTACTACAAAACGTTGTTGTTGTTTCTTATGGCATTTGCCACGGACAAGCCCCGCTGTTCAGAGACAGCCGATTTAAGCCTGAGGGGGAGCATCTCTTGTTTTTATAGTAGCGCCAACTAGGGCCAAGAGTACGACTTAGCTACTCACGCATCACTCATTCGCTTGCACAACACCTTTTTACAGGAGGGCACATTCACACATCTCACAGATAGAATAACGAAAGAACAACCATGCCCAAACCAGGACTAGAACCCGGGACACCCAGATCACGAGGAAGACGCGCTACCCCTATGCCAGGACGCCGGCACTACAAAACGTAGAAAGCTAGTGTTGCGGATTGAGAGGCGCGAGGATAGAACCTGGGACATTATGGTTCGTAGCCCAGTAACATGACCACGATACAAAAGCAAATGCTCTTAAAGCGGAGCTGTTAACTGGCTTATAAGCTTACACTACACTAGACAGATAAAATTCGATATACAGAATTACCATCTATAGTCTAGACATCTTTCAAATTTTGAGCCAAATCCCACGAGGGATTAACTGTCTGTCAATCTGTACTTTCAGAAGCAGGTGAATATGATAATTCAATGACTTAGATGTATCAACTTTGGCTGAGATTTTGTGACTACTAGTGAAGTTCTGTGTCAAATTTTTGTCCCAATCGATTGGAAAAAAACATGTCTAAAACAGAAATTCGATTACCGGATATTATTATTGCATTCCAGAGATTTATCCTTCAAATAACTACTCGCCAAAGATTACACGACAGGTTCAGTAAAAATGCTATATTCACGCCAACGGTTTATATTTTTGTTTTTCGTACGCCGATAGAATGTTAGGCATTTTGTGGGATAACTTCATCATTAGAGAGTGTGGAAGAACATCAGAAGGTTGCGTGTTCAAATCACGTCCTGGTCACCAATGTGGCGGTTTGTTAGGAGAGAGGATAGAACCTGGTACCTTGTGGTTAGCAGTCCAGTGCCATGACCATGATACAAAAGCAATTGCTGGGGTAGTGTAGCTGTTAACTGGTTTATAAGCTTTCACTACAAAGTAATAAACAACTTAGCAATGAAACTTGTGAAACTGAATAGGTAAATTTATGGAAACTTATACTCTTTGTTTGTCTTCCTTTTTTACTTTTTTATACAAAAAGAGAAAAAATTATAATAACAGTAAGAATTTTCGAATTCGAAATTTAGACGAACTTTTAAATTTCAGACTTTCCTGAGTTGGAAAATTCATTTTTGAAATTATGACAGTTGCTTTGTCTATGTTTGTGTCTGTGAAAGGCGTAATTCAAAAATGCTTTTAGCTAGAAGAATGAAATTGTGTATGTGGCACCATCGAGGTTTCTGCTTTTATCTATCAGTATGTGAATATAATAACTCAAAATCGTAACAAGCTTGATGAAATATGGTATGCATTTTTAACTTTAAAAATATAGATGTACATTAAAATTTGCATTAATCCCCTCAAGTGGTTCGTCACTTTTGTTCACTGCATATTCATATGTATACGAAAGTTATAATTCAAAATCGCGAAGATTTCGATAAATAAACTTCTGAAGATAATTTTCACCAAAATTGTAAGGTTCAGTCAAAGGAAGGAAAAGTGTTCGAAATGCACAATTAGTTTTCTTCATTATTTTATGAAATATAAAACGCTTCACTGCTAGCTGAAACCGAGGAGGGGTAGTATATTTCAACAAATTTTGCAGACAGAAGCATGAAACGTTTTGTTCGTTTAGATGTGATGTGTACAAGAAAAACATTTTACTCAGTGGCAGTATTTCGCTATGGGGATCGTATAAAAATTTAATTTGTTAAAAGTTTTTCATGATTTTTATCTACAGAGATCAAAATATTTTCATACATTTGGGTGCATTATTTGATGAAAGTCTGCTACTGGAAATATATGTCTTATTACATAAAAGCGTGCTCTCAACATTTCAAAATTTCACACTATTTAGAAAGATAGTTAAAGCACCAACAAGATTAAAAATTGTGTATAAGTTGTCTTATGTAGTAGATTATTTTTAGGAACTAATTAATTATTGTAATTAAGTGTTTGCTAATCATAATCAAATCTAATTTGAAATTTTTTAAAATAAGAGTTAATCTGTTCAAAAATAGTTTCTAATCTCTAATTTTTCAATAACAATAAAGAATACAAGCCCACATTTTGATTAGATTTAGTCAAATATTTATTAAGATTACTAAAGAAAGTTTTATAAGTTATACTTTAAATAATGGCTTTTTTCTCATATTTATAAAAACTGCACAAATAAGGCGTTTTTTTAATTCGTTTCTTCGGCACATTTACAGCAAAAAGAGTTCTATTCTTTCATTTTGGCTATTAGTTTCTCAAAAATATTCTATAAATCTCAAAAATATTTCTAAATAGTAATATTAAATAATAATTATAATATTTAACTATTAATAGTAATATCTAATTATTTGTTAATTCAATTACTAAAAAAACCCTTTAATACTGCTGATCCTTTACAATATTTTAAAATCCATATAATTCATGATAAAATCCATATAATTCAAATAATATAAGAAAACGAGCTTTAACCTAATTTAAAGAAAATTAATGAATTTTCTTATTTTTTACTAAAGTGTTTTTTATACTAAATTGTAATCCTCCGTTTTTCATTAAAAATAAGAAGTAAAATTCTATCTTTTGATTAGGCTTTGATTCGATTCTGAAAACAAGTTCTAATTATCAATTTTTAAATAAAACTGAAGAAAAAAAACCCCAAAACTTTCAAATAGTATTCGCCGAATGATGAAAAATGTAATCAAAAATCAATAACGAGTTTTACAAGTACCTGAAAAATTGTTTTTCACTTTTATAAACGTTTGAAAAAAAAGCTTGATTTCTTTAGTATATTTACAGCAAAAACGCCCTATTTTCACGAATATTTTCAGAAATATTCCATGATTAACAAAAATATATAATTAAAAGGCATTCATTTGTTGATTCAATTACTAAGGAAACACGTTTAATCCTACAAATCTTCTAGAAAGTTTCCAAATTTTTATCATTTAGGAACATTAATTAATTCATCAACCACATAAAAAAGTGTTATTTTAATTGAATAAAGAAAGTTAATGAATTTTCTTTGCTTTTTATTAAATCATTTTTGGAGTTAAATTCCTATCCTCGGGTTTCTCGATAAAAATGAAAAATAAAGCCCTACCTTTTGATTAGACTTGACCGAATATTGAAAACAAAGCCAGCATTAAGTTAATTGGATAAAGAAAGTTAATGAATTTTTTGATCTTTCGCTAAAGCGTTCTATTTTGGAATTGAAAATGTAATCCTCTACCAACATCTAATAAAGACATTATTTTTGTAAACAAATTTCTGCCCAATCAAATCGGGCGACGATTTGCGTAAGATTAACTAAAAATAACTCATCATGAAATAGATTCAAGCATAATAAATGTCCTGCTACCAATATTTGAAAACCTTTTGTTTCGTTCCGATAAAAAATTAATCTCTACTAATAACAGAGAAGAATGTATACCTGTATATTTGTTTGTGCATATTAGTGTCTCACATATGCCTTTTAACCCATAACTGCTAGATAGGAGCAATTCGGGTATATAAACGTCCCGTTTTAAAGAAATACTAGGGCTACTTTGGGGCTAACCTCGTAATTTTGAACCACGATCAGATGATGAGGACGATGTCTGAGCTGGTACTCTCCCTTTCCTAACTTCCGCACCAAGGCAGCGAGAGGATCCTTGACCTCGACGAGCACCAGACCTATTTACATCATGGTTCATCCATGGAATGGGTTTTTGAACCTGAAACCGTCCGGTTCCGAGTCCAAGACTTTTGGCGTAGGTCATCACGGTCCACGCCAAATTTGGCGCGGATGCCATTTGAAGTTGAAAATAGGCATCTAAGAATATTTTAAACTATTTTAATTAGATTTTTTTGTTAATTAGCAATTGAATGTAATATTGTAAGTTTTGCTATAACTTCCGAAAATATTACTGTACAAAACTAATTTTTTGCATTATTTTAAAATTTAATTTTTTTCTTTGTTTTATATAAATTTACTTTATTTATTATTTATTAGTTTTTTTTTTAGCTTCAGAAATTTTTATAAGTATTTTTTTTTTGCCTAATTTCCGTTTATATTGTTGATTTGAAATTAAAAAAATTTTTTCATTGTTACATCAAATACTTAATTACGATATTTTTTTTCCATTGTTGAAATTTAAAGGAGGAGGATTCATTTTAATATCTGTGCAGTTTACAAGACGAAAGAAAAAGTGAAATTAGAATACCGCCAAAGTTGATGGACAGATGAAACGGACATTTACGTTTTTAATAGCTCTATGACGTCATGGGACTCACCTCCATTAAAAAAAGAATCATGTAGATGATGAACAAAACCTATGCAAGGCATTTCAAATAACACATCTTTAATATCTGTCAATTTGATTGTATTGAAATTGTGATTATAAAGATTGTATTGAAATGATTCAAATGAAATCAAATTATAACCAATATCTTCTACAAAACAGCGTTTCTCCAAGGGTGACAAGTCTAAAATAAACACAACTCATTTCTCTGGTGAACTAGGCAAGTGACAAAAGCGTCTATTATAAAATAAAAGTAATTAAAATTGTATAATTTAAAATAAAAATATATTATTAAAATTGTCTGATTTAAAATGAAAGTTAAAATTAAAATTATTAGTAAAATTAATTAAGTCTGATTGAGACACAGTAAATTGGAAGATTTTTTTCAATCCGAGAAATATAGTTAGAATCTTGCCTAACCGTCAAATTTGTGACATCTGGTCACCATAGAAACCAGCGGGAGGGAGTGTCCTATCCCAAACTTTCTCGCATACGCTCTAATAAACTTGTCATGTCAGAGAATGCCTTGTATGACATTGGAGTACAATAATGGTGAAATATTACCGTTTGGCTTGAATTTAGCATTTTTACTGAATCTATTCAGCCATCTTGGCGAGATTTTTGGCGATCAGTTCCTGGTATGCCGTTAATAGTACCCTAAATTCAAATTTGTGCTTTAAACACGCTTTCCTCGATCGATTCAAACAAAGATTTGACGCAAAACTGCATTTGTAGTCTTAAAATCACATACCTAATTTTGATATATTTAAATCATTGCACTTTTGAATGATCGCGTTAACATGCTTCTGAAAGTACAGACCGAGAGACAGTCGACATTTTGTTGGTTTTGGATTACACTTTGACAGATGTCTGCACTACAGAGGTTAAATATTTGTCCGAATCCTATCTATCTAGTTCTCTTCGTTTTGCAATTAACGTGTTAACTTATATCCGAGGAACCGCACAGACGAACTTCCTCTGAACACATTTTATTGAAAACTTGATACACAGATGTAAATCTGGTATAAAGACTATATATCGAATTTCAACCGTTTAGTTCGAAGCGTTTTTCAGTTATCTTTATCAT